>JAQFYE010000562.1:0-33401 GCA_034694305.1 Protaphorura glebata
GCCATTGGTCGACCCCCGGTAGCTACGCCCCTTTTGGCAGCCATTTTGTAGGAAACTCCTCACATGCATACTACTGTCACCAGCTCACGCAACACTCAGAACTCAATTTAAAAGAAATGAAAAATGTGAAAAGAGTCTCTTTGTTCCCTAGATTTTAGCTTGGGATATTCGATGGAACTTTCCCAAAAAATTATCTCAAGACCCAAATTATACCAAAAACTGAAAAACTTATTTTTTCCAGAATATTACAAAATGTTTAGAATAATAAATTAGAAGATGAAAAACCTCATAACTTTCCATAGTTGAATATATTTTGGCCAAGAAATCATTACCTGGTGAGTAATGTTTAATTGAAATTATTATTTTGGTTAAAATACATACATTCAAATAGGGAAAGTTGTGAGATTTTGCATCTCCTAATTTACTATTCTAAACATTTCTACGATTTTCTGGAAAAAAAAGTTTTAAAAAAAAAATGAGTGTTGAGATAATTTTTTGGTGAAAGTTCCATTGGATGTCACATACTAGAATATTGAGAACAAAGCGTCCCCTCTTTGCACTTTTTTCAAAAAATATCAAACATTTTTTAAAAATCGAGTTTTGAGTATTGTGTGAGCTAATGACATTTTTGAAGGTTTGGGGCAAAGGTCTTTCAGGAAAACAAAATTTGAGCAAAATCGGGGACATAACACCTGAAATAGTTTCCTCCTTAACTGAACCTTTACTTGGATCGTTTCTACTTCGCTATGTTCAGGGTTTGTTCCCTCGAGAAAACAATCTACGGTGTTACTAAAGCGGAGGTCATTCTCTACCGGCGGAGTAGCTAATCGTAAATTCTATCGTCTAAACGAGAAATTCATACGAAAATTACACTTACGAGTGACAATGTCTTCTAGACCATTATTGTCTTGAGATACTTAGAGTGGCTATAACTATTAATATAACTACTAATTTGAACAAAAACAGAACATTTAGTTTAAGTCGTAGTGGGTAAGGAATTTCCTTACAATCAAAATGCCATGGAAATGAGAAATAGTTGGGCTCGGAGGGAGCTTCAACTAATTTTGTACCCGAATTTCTTATCTAGACATACATATTACCACGGAGGGTAAACAAGGTGATTTCAGTTTTTCGGAGGTCTCAATTCGTGTAAACAAGCTAAAAAAACATCTGGGTCCCAAATCACTGTTTTGAACCCAATGTAATCAGATGGGAAATGCAGTCTGTAATATTATGCAATTTGATTTGGTTGTTACGGGAGACAACAGTGAGACCTTGTCTACTCTCCTTGCGTATTACATTTTATATCTTGCACTTGTTTGAGACACCTTGTCAATATTTGTTGTCATTAATTTTCTAGTCAATACATTGATGGGCCAACCAATTCAAATGTTTAATGTTGTGTCATTTTTGTAAACTGGCTGTTAATTCTTAGACACGATTATCTGAAGCAGTTGTTTGGTACCGAAGCAACCGGTATGAATTTCTGAAGTCAAATGAATATGTAACAATTAGGGTTCATCCCTTGTCAGCTCGAAGAATACTCAAAAATGGATGGTTTTCAGAATATGACAGATAATAATGCGCATTAGAAATAGTATGGAGTATTTCGGATAAATCGAAATTTTGTTTGCCTTGCCATATTAATCTTAATTTGTAAAAAAAAATGTTACGAAACATATTGTTGTTCTCCTAACCGGAAACGAAACGAAGTGAAAACTCGAGAATGAAGAACAACAAATAAGAAAACGACAGATAACCTGGCTTACTTAACGCCAATTTTAATTTATTAATGGTCGACTGAAAACTGTTCTACGTAATAGTTTGCAATTCCTGGTTCAATCGAGCTCTTCAGTGGATTATTTATTTAAATATAACCAACCAAAATCAAATTTTCTTTTCGTTGGCAAATCCGATGTGAGGCCAGGGATGGCTTGATGAAAATACTTCACAAACGGCCAATGTCTTCGAAAACTAAATTTTTGATTTGGCATTCTTTAACTGAATGGCCGATGCAAAATTAGTTTTCACGTGCGACATATTAAACCGATTACGTTGGCGGTACATGTTAGTGAAATCTCTCTCTGATTTATGGGCGAATTTTTTCTCAATATACCCTTTTTTTCCAATTTTGGAAAAATATCAATCATATTTTGGCTATATTTGACCTGAGGCTCGCGTGTCTTCAAAACTCCTCGGTAGATTTATGTTTCGCGAATGCACCGAGCTGAGGGTCCCACTTTTGTAGCCAGCCGGATCCACATAAAGCAATATTCTCGTTTAAGTCGAATTATTTAAGGTACACCCTGAACAAAATGAAGTAAATGCTTAAAATTATTCGTCATAATACAAATTTGGTATAATTACTGGCCAATAAAGCCGAAGACAAACTTTCACAGTCGTATAATTTTCAAAATTAATATTATTTAATAAAGATGAGAAAATATAGTTACTTTATAATTATAGTTCTGAAAATTCCTTTTGGCACTCACAATAACAAACATATCGAGTGGAAGCCTCTCCGTTGTCAGCACGTCGACAAGCATTACAGCCTTCATTGCCGCATAACCCAGCAGGTCCGCTAAAAATTATAAACCACCTAAGAAAACAAAGAGAAATTGATCAATTTCAGACTGAAGTGTAATAAAATGTAAATTAAGCTGTTTAGAAAAATAATTGAAGTACTGCACTTACTTGACACTCACTCGGTCACACGATTCCTCACTATAATATTTTCTTGTGTCTCTTTAGAAGTGGGCGTTTGGATGATTGATTTGTGATTTTGAAACGATGACTCAAACGACGGCTCCGCTGAATTCTATCCTAATTGTACATTATTTTCCGCACTTTTGAACACTGGAATAGCTTACATGTACAGTACTTGACTATCACACCTTACTCACATGTGTGAATGTAAAACAAAATTGTTTCAACTTGAGTTGTCGATAACACTTCATAAATTTATGTGAACTTGACGGTCTGGCACACTTGGGAATCCTATGTACAAGTGCTATCATAAAAAACATTTGCTCAACTCCCTGGAAATAAAGTAACGAGATAATCGGGATGTATAAAAACGAACGATTTTAGGACAGAAGATAAACAAATCATAAACCACCAGGCACAGCAACTATTTGTCTCTAAATACAAAAATGTTCCGACCCGCAGTCCTCATTTGCCTCATCGGCTTGGCCATTAGTATTAACGGCCACGGTCGTTTCATGAAACCACCAAATCGTTCTTCAATTTGGCGAGTACCCGAATTTGCTAGTCAAAACCCACCACCTAATTACGGTGACAACGGGTAGAAGTTGTCGGTGGGAACTGCGGCGTTTGCGGCGACGCCTTTTCTCAATCTACACCAAGAGCCAATGAAATCGGTGGAACTTACTACCGTGGCATCATCACAGGAAATTACAAGGCCGGACAGGTAACCCGAAATTTGATTAATTTAATTTCTACAGAAAACTAATAAAATTTATAATGTTTAATGTTTAGGTCATTGATGTCGAAGTTGACCTCACAACTGCTCACTTGGGCAACATGGAATGGCATCTGTGTGACAATTTTTTGGCCGGTGAAACTCAAGCTTGCTTCCGACATTTGCTCCAAAGAGCTGATGGCGCTGGATCAAAGCTCCCAGTTGACAAAGGAACAGGCTTGTACACAACTCAACTCCGTCTACCGGCTGGGGTCACTTGCAATCATTGTGTGATTCAATGGAATTATCGAGCTGGTAAGAAACGGAAATCGACCGTAAGCCATCTCGGTCTTATTTGTTGTATAGTTCTGATACTAATTATTCAATTTCTCATAGGAAACAATTGGGGACAGTGTGAAGATGGTACATCTGCGCCAGGCTGTGGTCCACAAGAAACATTCCGTGGTTGCTCCGATGTCAAAATCACCAATTAACATACGCACCTAAACGACTCATGCCGACGGGTCAGCCACTAAAACAATGACACTGTGATACTACACTACACTACAATACTACCGCTTAATATTTAAGTTTAAATGTTAAACTTTTTTTATAAAATAATATTTTATTTCAAATAAAAGCTTACATAAAAATCTGTAGTGAAAACCTGTACTGAAAACGTATTGTATCCATTCATGACTATTCATCTGTACTCACACTGGTAGACTGGCATCAGTTTAGTCATTAATTGAGCGTTTATCTTAGGATGTCCTCGTTTATCTTAGGAGAATTAAGCCAACTGTATAGGCAAATTGGAATTAGCTGTCAACATTATTGAACCAGCTTCTTTGATATAATATTCCCTTATCTAATTCATAAATAAACTCGAGTAGTCTGATAAGGTAGGTTTCTACAATTCTACAGTGCTGTCAGGCAATACAGTTTTGCACATCTAACTGACTGCAAGGATAAACCAATGTTGACCGCTTAATTTCTTCTTAAGGAACGGCTTTGATACGTATATCAACATCTAATATACTGTAATTCCGAACAGAAGTACTCAATAGATATTCGTAAACGCCTGGACTGGCCTTCGAATAAGTACACACCTTAAACTAAGGAGGAGAAATAGAAGGATGACGCTGATGCTGGTATGAGTCCGAGTGAAATGCGGCGTTATTATTCAATTGATAATGACGTATTAGTCACTGAAGAACAAAATTTCTCCGTACGAGTGGATGATATCCACTAGTACGGATATCCGCACTAATAATAATAAAACCAAATCAATTTTGCACTGGCGGTACGATCCAAAGTGATACCTTGTAAGTTCAACAAAAAGGAAGCGCGCTTTCCCCAATGTCATAGACCAAGGTATAGGCTCCACCGGCTGCGCCGGGGGGTTATAGATGAGAAAAGTAATGTTGTGGGTAATGCAACATTCCTGATGTACATGTAAGAGATACGACGCGGAGTGAGGAGTGAGTGGGAGATAAAGTTTGCGTATTGCGGTTGGCCAATTTGAATTTGAATTGGCCAACCACAGAACGCAAACGCAACCGTGCCGTGGCCACACTTGGCTTGGTGGGTTGGTGTTACGTACGTGCTGCTTTAGGTACTTGCTACGAAAACACGCCAACTCTTCTTTCTAGTGTATTATCTATGATCTATGCCCCAATGTCAAATGAATTGGAATTCAGAGATGGAATTTACACGACGGCAGTTCAGACTTCTTTTGTTCAACTTTAAATAACTATGAATTCATATATGTATAAGACTAGAAAAAGGTGTCAGACTATATAATTAAATACTAATTAAGTCAAGTTAATTTCATTTCGTAGAGTTATACTCTCTGATATCAATATGTACGCCAGAAAATTCAGCTGTGGTTGAATCCACTCTTAGATTTAACCTGCCCAAACCACATACACAAAATATTAACGTAGTAACAAACTCCACAGAAACGGTGTACTGATGTTTTTACAATCCTCCAACCAACTATTAGGCCTTGTTGGTTCGAAATATGAACGGGTGGGATCGGGAATGAACACATAGTGTGGCCGGTATGTTCAATCAAAATTCTTAGAGTAAAATTATGAATTGAACGACGGCATTAATAGAAGAATTTTGTAAGAATACAAATTTGTTAAAATATAATACGACCTTCGTTTAACAAGAATTCAAAACGCCATAGGAATATTGCAGAAATCTAGATTCAGAGGGTGTTTCAACCAATTTTGTTCCATGATTTTTGTGCGAACATACGTATTACATTTTTTGTCCTGAAAATTTTTGAGACACCTTGTCAAACTTTGTTTTGACATTCATTTTGCAGTAAATACATTGACAGACATTGTTGTTAGAAATTATTAATCTCGTGCCCATGAATTAGAGCGCTGGGAATATTTCAAGAAGGAAGTAGTTGTTAACGATTCCCTTATGAAGATAAGCAGTTTACAATTTTGCGGGGGACTTCATTAAAACAAGGTTCGGTCTCCCTATCTGTCTTTTCAGTTGTCCTTGACTTCTAAGGTTCATCGTGTACTTCACCTTAATCTTAAACATGACCTCTGTTCTGATATACATGTAATAATTCTAAAATTGAAAACTAGTATTATGTATTTGAAAAAATGGAATTGAGTTGGTGTTCATCAAAATATTCAACTCGAAGGATACTCCTCATTCGAAATAACTACAAGTATTACACTTATAGTCAAGTAAAATAAAACGTTAACAAGTTCACCAACACTTATTCAGAGAATACAAATAGAGTTTGAGTTCTAAATTATAGACTCAAGCACCGACTCGGCTGATTTATTACTAATTTCCCAGAATTATTCATACCTGCTCCCGGAGACAGGAACACCGCACTGCACTTGACTATCACACCTTCCCCACATTTGCAGATGTGAAACAAAATTATTTCAACTCGAGTTGACCACAACACTTCAAAAATTGAGGCGTATATTTGGTTGTACAAAGTCACACTTCACAGTATGGTATATTTGGAAGACATCTAGTGTTTGAGCGATTTCAGTGTTAAGTACGTAATAAAAGTGGGTAAATTAAGCTATCTCGAGTAATACTAATTGCGCTTGACAGTTTTTCCCTGGCGCCATGCCATGTTATAATAGGACAGTATTTTTTTCGCTTTACAAGTGGATGCTTTAGCTAATTCTTTGATTGATGATTTTGAAATAAATTATGATTAGAACGACAGCTCGGCTGATTCATTTCCAATTTACTAGTTCATGTACTCTACTTGACTATCACACCTTCGTTACATGTGTGCGATTGAAAATTAAATCTATTTCTGCTGATCAAAACACTTGAAAAACAAACGAAGGCGCACATTTGGCAGAGGCAGGGCCGCACTTGACAGGCTGGCAAACTTGGAAATCCCACAAGTGCTTTTGTCAAATATTTTAGCTCTTCCTCAGAAAAAACGAGATAATCGGCTAGTATAAATAAGCTCAATTTCACTCCAGGAGACACACAAGTCCCAGACCTCCAGCACTTCCCACTTTCCTCCAACAAACCAATCTAAAAATGTTCCGACCTGCAGTCCTCATTTGCCTGATCGGTCTGGCCGTTAGCATTAATGGTCATGGTCGATTTATGAAGCCACCAAATCGTTCTTCCATTTGGCGTGTACCAGAATTTGCTAGTCAAAACCCTCCACCAAATTACGGCGACAATGAACTATATTGTGGTGGCGTTCATCAAGTCGAAGTTGTCGGTGGAAACTGCGGTGTTTGTGGCGACGGCTTTTCTCAACCAACACCCAGAGCCAATGAAATCGGTGGAACTTACTACCGTGGCATAATCACCGGAAATTACAAGGCCGGACAGGTAACCTGAAATTTGATTAATTTCATTTCTGCAGAAAACTAATCAAATTTATAATGTTGAATGCTTAGGTCATTGATGTCGAAGTTGACCTGACTACTGCTCATTTGGGTTACATGGAATGGCGTCTGTGTGACAATCCTTTGGCCGGTGAAACTCAAGCTTGCTTCCGACATTTGCTCCAAAGAGCTGATGGCGCTGGATCAAAGCTCCCAGTTGACAAAGGTACAGGGTGGTACACAACTCAACTCCGTCTACCAGCTGGGGTTACTTGTAATCATTGTGTCATCCAATGGAACTATCGAGCTGGTAAGAAACGGAATTTACCCTCTGCAATCCCAGTTTTATTTAGTTCAGAAGTATGATACTAATTTTTCAAAATGTTTCAGGAAACAACTGGGGACAGTGTGAAGACGGTACGTCTGCGCCAGGCTGTGGTCCACAGGAAACATTCCGTGGTTGCTCCGATGTGAAAATCACAAATTAACTTACGGACCTAAAAGACTCATGTCTACGGGTGACGTACTAAACCTATGACACTGTGATACTCCATTAACTTAAGATTTATGTTTAAATATAAAAAATTTTATAACACAATAAATTTGTTTTCGAATTAAATAAAAACCTATATTGAAAAAGCATTTTATGTCATTCATTACTTCTCTACTTTACTCACACTGGCGTACTGACATCAGTTCTGTTCTTAGTGCAACATTTACATATATGATGCGTTTATCTGAGCATTTTTGGCGTGGCACATCCCTTATCTAATTCATAAATTTAACTTGAGTATAGTCTGGAAAGGTAGGCCTCTCCGGTGGTGTGAGCCAATGCAGAATATTTGCATGAAATATCTCACTTTATTCTCAGATGTACTAGTGTGGACCAGGGGATTTGTTTCGGACGAACGCCTCCAAAACAGAAATTCACCTAGTATACCGACATTCCAAACAAATGTATGGAATAGAATAGAAGCTTCGGTAAACATAAACACTGTCCTGTAAGCCAGGACTTTAAACTCTAAGTAAGAAAGAAATGAAATGAAATAATACAATTTATACCCACCTGAGTCCAAAAAATAATTTGTTAACAGTTCTTTGTTATATCCAATCAAAATCTTGACAAAAAAACCACCTTAAAATTTTCTGTAATTTATTTAATGGGCACATCTCAACATTGACGCGAAATGAGAAAAGGCCGGAAACAGCTCGCATTTTGACTCACGATTTGGAAATTTTGACAGGAGGAACTTCTGAATTCGTTTGACCAAATTTTTGGAAGTGGACTAAAAAAAGTACTTTATTTGTGAAGACAACTTTTAACTTTTTTCTTGTTGGAAGATCCCAAAAGGTGCGAAAAAGTGTATGGCGCGATTGGGTTTGACCCTCATGTCATGAGCTTCTCTTGCTACTGGTGGTAACGAGGTAGGACGTGTCCCTCCAGAGGGTGTGTATACAGACCACACGTCGACTCAGGTCCGGTGGCCTAGTCCATTCATTTCAGTTTTATTGTAACTGTTCGTGAATGTTTTGAGTGTTGTTTTAAACATTTGATTTTGTTTTGATTTGATTTGATTTGTTTTCATTTATTATCATTTTACCCCGGGCCCAAACCCAGGGGCGTGAAGTTTTATGTTCGAGCCAGCAGAGCTAGTCAGCGGAGGTAGGAAAAATTACCAGCATCCTCGCCATCAGAGCACGAGGCACACAGCTCCCAGACACTTGGCTAGACTGCCAACACGACAACAGCAACTCCCCTTTTCTTCCTCCAGCTCAAGACAAGACAGAAAACTATAACCCACACAACACAGCTCATTTCTCACCAGTTGCGTCGTGGGACTCCAACCACACGTATATAAAGCAAACTTGCATCTTTAGTTTTAGACAGTCACCATCTGAGGTGGCCTAGGCTCATATGTACAGTCAAGTAATAACCTGGGTTTACAATAAATACTCTGCAATAGAATTGGTCTTTTGCTGGTTCTCTTTTATTGATTAGCCTAGGGAATTGTCCGGCAATCCGGCGGACAATTCATCAGTTTACCATTAGTAGGCCGGCAATGCAGCGGTCTACTAATCCACAGAGTCAGGGGCTTGGCGACCACGTCGTCAAGTCCACACAAAATGGTTTAAACTCCAACAGTAACAATACAGTAACTACCTACTTTACTCAACATGGGAGGACAATTGATAAATTTTGGGAAACGCAGAAGTATGGTGAACGTTTTGCGGGTTTGTCGAGTCGACTTCAGCATTCTGTTCAACGCACGATTTTCTTTTTTGATTATTTTAAATAACTAAAATCATTACTCGATTTTTATTTTCCGAAGAGACAAGCCCGGTCTCGAGAATGCGCCTAATTGTTCCCCGGACTTCACTGCTTTCAAGAAATAATCAATTGTTCATACACGTTGAGCGTACACGCAGGAATTCCAAAAATATTGAAGCTTGGAGGATCTGTTTAAGATGTAAACGAGTCGAATCGATCAGGACAAATAGTTTTTGCCAGTTTGTTTGATGAAAATTCTTGTATGAGTAAAATAATAAATAGAACGACGAAATAGAATATTTTCGTAACAATATGGATTTGTTGAAATGTGGTGAGCGACCTAAAGTGCTATAGAAAAGGATGAAAAGATTCAGTGTTTCAAGTAATTTTGAACCAATCTTGTGTACAGACTCACACTTTGTGTTGATATTCGTTGTGCAGTCAATATATTGATATGCATTAGTGTTTAAAATTTTTAATCCTGTGCCGAGTAGTAAAAAGGGTGGGGATTATTTCTGAAAAAAGTAAATGTTCATTCCTGAGTGCGATAACTTTTTGAAAGTGAACAGTTTCCAATTTTTCTAAAATTCATCAATGAGACTTATTAAAACATGATTAGTAGTTAACAAGTATTCTGTCTCCCAAAGGTTAATCGTCGTTTCTTAGGGCGTTCAGTCCATCCTTCAAAATATGACGTTTAAAATTGAGTATTAGTATTATTATAATTAAAGTAATAATATAATTGTCTCATGTTTATCATTTTCAAAATAAATTCCTGTTTGGTGTTCATCAAAATAGGCAACTAGACTCTAGTGGACGACAGTTCTCCGCCCAAGTAACAAGAATTGCACTTATGGTCAAATAGGATAAAACATTTGGAAGTTCTCCTACACCTCCTCAGAACATACAAATAGTCTTTGATCCATTGCATTCTAGTGTCGAGTGTACTGCGCAATAAGCGATTTTTCTAGAATTGGTTGATTCGCACTTCACACTCACTACATGCCAAACCGCCATAATACAGCTTGCTTCCTCTTGTAGCTTGATGTGTAGTTGATTGATTGAAGACTTCAAAATTATAGACTAAAGCATTGACTCGGCTGATTTATTTCTAATTGCCCAGTATTACTCATATCTGCTCCCGGAGACAGGAACACCGCACTGCACTTGACTATCACACACCTTCTCATCATGTGTGCAAATGTGAAAAAATATTATTTCAACTAGAGTGGACCACAATACTTCAAAAATTGAGGCGTACATTTGGTTGTACAAAGTCACACTTCACAGCATAGGAAATTTGGAAACATAAGTATTTTTATCAAATATTTTAGCTCAATTCCCTGGATAGAAATAATGAGCTAATCGCATAGTATTAATACGAATGATTTTAGCACAAAAGTCACACATATCAGATCACCAGCGACAACAGCCCCTTGTCTCTAAATCAAATACAAAAATGTCCCGACCGGCAGTCCTCATTTGCCTCATCGGCTTGGCCATTAGTTTTAACGGTCACGGTCGTTTCATGAGACCGCCAAATCCTTCTTCAATTTGGCGCTTCCCCGAATTCGCCAGTCAAAACCCTCCGCCGAATTACGGCGATAACGATCTCTATTGCGGTGGCGTTCATCAGGTTGAAGTTGTCGGTGGGAACTGTGGAGTTTGTGGTGATGGTTATTCTCAACCCACACCCAGAGCCAATGAAATCGGTGGAGCTTACTACCGTGGCATCATCACATGAAATTACAAGGCCGGACAGGTAACCTCAAATTGACATGTTTTAATTTCCACAGAGTTCCAATGCAATGCATAATTTCGAATGGTTAGGTCATAGATGTCGAAGTTGACCTCACAACTGCTCACTTGGGCTACATGGAATGGTGATTGTGTGACAATCCTTTGGCCGGTGAGACCCAAGCCTGCTTCCGACATTTGCTCCAAAGAGCTGATGGCGCTGGGTCAAGGCTTCCGGTAGACAATGGCACAGGGTGGTACACAACACAACTTCGCCTGCCGGCTGGGGTCACTTGCAATCATTGTGTCATCCAATGGAACTATCGAGCTGGTAAGAAACGGAATTTACCCTATGCAACCCCAGATTTATTTGGTTCAGAGGTACGATACTAATTTTTCAAAATGTTTCAGGAAACAACTGGGGACAACGTGAAGACAGTACATCTGCGCCAGGCTGTGGTCCACAAGAAACTTTCCGTGGGTGTTCCGATGTCAAAATCACCAATTGACGTTCTGGGCCTGCAAGCACTAATATCAAAGGGCTAATTATTAAACCAATGACGCTGTGATACTCCACTAGGTTATGATTTGAGTTTGAATGTAAACTGTTTTTTATAAAGCGATAAATATTATTTTCAATGAAAGTTTATATAGAACGCTATAGTGAAAGCACGTTGCCTGAACTGTCCAACTTGAGCTAATATTGGAGTAAAAACTGTAATCAGTTACGTTGTCCATACGTCCTATATGTCTCTTATGATAGCTATAGAAATGATAAGAGTAATATGTAATAAACAAAAAAACATTTTGAAAGCCATGAGAGTGATTGATTTATCATTGACTCTAATTACATTTCAAGTTCACCATCGATGAAATCATTACCTTGATTTGTCCTTTAAATACGGTTGCCTAAATCAGCACTACATACATGTGTACTCGAGTGACCAAGGCGAAAATATGTTCGGATTTGGCGATTTCCATACTATCCTTCTTTTGGTTTCATATACATCCAACTACATATGATGATATTCATACTTACATGTAAAAACCTTTATGGCAGGAAAATGTTTTGTATTTCCCACGCAGACGAAGTGCAACTTACTTTCTAGCAAAAATACCTGATGATGTACATTTACGACCTGATCAGAATCCACTTGATATGCCGGAATGACCTTTCACGCCTGAGATAAATAAATTTTCTACCTCAAATTCATTCTTTCTACGAAAAACGTTTGATTGCTTTGGGCAGGGTCGCGGATCTGAGACCAATTCTTATCGACTAGCATTTTGAAATCAGTGAAAAGAACACAGAACGTTTATCAACTTAGTTCTTACACGATACATTATCGTGCCAAATTTAAATCACAATTTGATAACTTTCGAAATATGTCTAGAAAGCGGCGGGAGTATTCGTTTGCAAATTATGTCGACAAAAGTTTCGAGGTCAGATAAAACATTTCTTAGTGTTCATTTTACTTTTGTCTTTACTAGTATTTTTGATACTTCTCACTTTAGTTTATATTTTTCAAATTTTGAAGGCTCCAGTGTGCATTTTGCGTATACTCATATATTTTATTATTTAAATTAATATTGTCATGTTTGACAATATCAGCCAATAAAATCAGTGTCATTTTTGAAATCTGTATTCGAAAATTGGCTTGGTGAATACAAATACCAGTTTGTGAAAGCTGGTAGAAATTATAGAATGAATACATTAATCTGCCAATACGGATAGACACATTAAAAGGTTGTGCAGTAGAATTCATTTTTACAATTCCCATCTTGGAAAGCGAAAGTCCGATTATAATTCTGGACCTTAGTTAGCATTATCTGAACAAATACGTCGGCCTTTCCATAAGGAGTTCGAGTTACACATAATAAGGTTAGATTTTATTAAAATGCGATTATCGTTTGAAAACTTACATAAGTGTTAGAAGCAAACCATTTCAAAAGAAATTCCATTCGGATTCTTATTTTAAATATTTACTAGAATAAAGTGATTAGCAAAATTAATTAATCGATTAAACTGACTAATAGATGATTCCACTACTTGGATGTGATGAATCATTAATTGACTAGTATTCTCTGGCCTGGGCTTCACTCTCAAACTCGGTATGTGATGTACGTATTACCCGTATCAGGGGAGTGAAGTGAATATTGCATCAGATTTTATTATGTTTGGTCACTTCAATGTAGGAATATCTCAAGTGATGTTCTATATTATTCTAATACAGGATACGGGGACATCACACATTTACTGTACTTGACTGTCACCCTACATTCATATGTGAGAATGTAAAGTGAAACGATTACAACATAAATTGACACTTCAAAAATTGAGGCGAACGTGCATGAGTTAGTATTTCACTTATAGAGATTTAACAGTTTGGAAGCTTTCATACACCTCTTCAGAAAATATGATTGGAGTTTGATCCATTTCAGGGTCAAGTGTAAAACAGAATGTAAATTACACCGTTTCGATAATTAGTTGGAGCACTGCACTTCATATTCATTTGGCAACTCGAAGCCGAAATATATTAATATCGTCTTGTATGTACATAACTTGAAATTTGGTTGATTGATTGAATGGTGATTTTGAAAATTCAAGCGACGACGGCACGTCTGATTTCTGTCCTGCCCGTCTAGTATTTTGTATGCTGGAAAACCATCCACATATTGTACTTGAGGATCACACCATCCTCACTGTCCGAGAATGTAAAACAAAATTATTCAACTCGAGTTGACCATAACACTTGAAAAACTGAGGCGTACATTCGCCAGGAGGAAAGCGGCAATTGACTGGATGGCAAATATGGATAACCTTCAAGTGCTATTGTTAATTATTTTGTTTAATTCCTCGGAAAAAGTAACACGATAATTGGAGAGTATAAATTCAAATGTTTTCACTTCAGGAGACACACACATCCCAGTCTCTCAGCCCTTGCCACTTGCCTCCAAACAAGTCCAAAAATGTTCCGACCAGCAGTTATCATTTTCCTCATCGGTTTGGCCGTTAGTATTAACGGTCATGGTCGCTTCATGAAGCCACCAAATCGTTCTTCAATTTGGCGAGTACCCGAATTTGCTAGTCAAAACCCTCCACCGAATTACGGCGATAACGAACTATATTGCGGTGGTCTACATCAAGTTGAAATTGTCGGTGGGAACTGCGGCGTTTGCGGCGACGCCTTTTCTCAATCTACACCAAGAGCCAATGAAATCGGTGGAACTTACTACCGTGGCATCATCACAGGAAATTACAGGGCCGGACAGGTAAATTCAAATTACACTATTTGAGTTTCCACAAAATTCTAATACAATTTTTAATTCTGATTCTCTAGGTCATTGACGTGGAAGTTGACCTCACAACTGCTCATTTGGGCTACATGGAATGGCGTCTGTGTGACAATCCTATGGCCGGTGAGACCCAAGCCTGCTTCCGACATTTGCTCCAAAGAGCCGATGGCGCTGGACCAAAGCTCCCAGTTGACAAAGGTACAGGGTGGTACACAACTCAACTCCGTCTACCGGCCGGCGTCACATGCAATCATTGTGTGATCCAATGGAACTATAGAGCTGGTAAGAAACTTGAATTGAATCACATGAAATCGCCGTATTATTGGTGCTCGACGTATGAAACTAATTCTTCGATTTCTCTCAGGTAACAACTGGGGACAGTGTGAAGACGGCACAACTGCGCCCGGCTGTGGTCCACAGGAAACATTCCGTGGTTGCTCCGATGTTAAAATCATAAATTAACTGACTGCCATCAGGAACTCACGGCGATCCTCAAGTACTACATCTATGACACTAATACTCCATTAGCTTAAGACTTAAGTTTGAATGTGAATCGTTTTTAAATCGCAATGAAGATTGGAATAAAAGTTTACATATACATCTGTATAGAAAATACGCTGCACTCGTTCGTGACTTTTTTGTATTTTACGTGATACTAGGAGGGAGGGCCTGGGGGAGGCTCATTTCTCTCGAATTACGTGCTAATCGCTCATGTTTATACCATATCATGGCAATGTAAAAAATAAATACAGATAAAATTATAACGAACAATAACCGATTTACTCTCTGCTGATCCGAGTTACAGCAGCTCAACTTTAGTATCAATCCTCGCCTACAATTCGTCTTTTTGATTATTCCAATCCCCATAAAATGTGTTGATCGCTTAAAATTATATCGGTTTATGTCAACAATAACAGCCAAAAACTGATTCATCACTATGGAGTACTGACTGTTTCTATTTCTATTTCCTCAATCGAGAGTAGGACCGAATTATAAATCATGCAGTTAAGGGGAAGCTGTCTTACGGCAACGGAATTTCTGGTCCGGTACTTGAGGCGCTAATGAAGCTCTACACCCTTGCTCTTTCAATACGGGTCTCGAAAGTGCGTATTATTGACACTTTCGGGATCGAGCCCTCACCCCGGGTTTTGGTTTAATTTCAAGTCAACAGCGTCAAAATTCTTTGGATAAACTCTTTGCTACAGAATGTCAATTTTCTAATCTATGGAGGATTACAACAGTTATCTCACCTCCATTAATTCCAATAGAGACTCCGCATCATGCGAAGGCATAAACGTATACAGAGCGTCGTTTTGAATATAAATGCTATTATTTACCAGCCATCCATTATCTTTTTTTCCGGCTTAACCTGAGTGAATTTAGGTTTAGTCATAATCCAAGCTGGTATCACTCACTCTATGTGTAAAAAAATTCGGATGCGTAGTCACGATCAACTTCACCATGTGTTCTTTTCCGGCATACGGAATTATTTACAGTTCAATGATTAAGCTCTTGCCTTGATAAGAAGTAGACAGGTTTGACTATTGAGTTAATACAAGTTTAATTCCAAAAGTTTCAGTAGCAGTTTGTTGGGCGATCAGTTTCTACATCTTAAAGAAAATTGTGAAGTTGGATTTCAAAATGGACGACAAAGCAGATTCTGGAAGACTGCCCAATGTTATGTCCCGAAGGGCGAAGCTAGCAACTTCCGCTGTTATATGGTTCTGCACGTTTACTTTGGTAAGGTCATTCAAATTTCCAGTGCACTGTAGCAGAAAATGGGATGCAGAAACGTAATATATTATAACGGAGATATACTTTTAAATCCATTTATTCAATTGAGCGATAAGATGTCGCAAAATTTGACTGCATGGTATTTTTTTTTGTATTAAGGCATTACTTCCCAAAATTAAAGAAACTCCACAATTTTATAAATGCAAACAAACATTTCAGCGCGATTTTGAAAATTTAGACCGAAAAATGCAAGACATAACCGCATAACGATTCCCCTCTATTTCTTACATTCTGACAAGGTAGATTTATTTAAGGTACACTTTAGTAGAGTTCCAATTTCTTGCACTGCCGGGCTAATAAACAACTTGCAAATTTCGTCGCGCATATACAGAACACACATTACAATAAAAATACGAATATTCCTTAGGGACTGAGTATAAGCTTCCTAGGAGCTTCACTCTTGGAACTCAGCCATAGATTTGAGACCAGCATTGCCACAATTTCCAAGGTATTCACGGTCATCACATTTTCATATCTTTTCGGAGCCATTTTATGTAAGTTCTTTACTTTACATTTTCAAAATTAAATTTACATTGGCTGATCTCAATTCTAATTAAGCCTTAATTTCCAGGTGGCATTATGTTCAACTACTTGAATCGTCAACTGGTTGCATCCCTCCTCATAATTATCATGGGAATTGGAACGATAATGTTACCCAATGCGCTATCATTAGTACTATTCTTCTGTTTGGCTGCCTTGGTCGGCTTTTGTGCTGCTGGGTACAACACTGCCCAAATTGTTTGGATTATTGAAATGTGGGAACAAAATTCTGGACCTTACATCCAGACACAGCATTTTAGTTTCGCATTGGGAACATTTCTAAGTCCACTCATCATTAAACCATTTTTATCATCTACCGATGACCAGAATCCTGAAACTGAATCCATTGACCTGGATTCAACTTATTTGAAATCGGTAATTTCAAACGAAACCTTGGAATATTTGCATATTGATGGAAACAACAGCAGTGTTATGGCCAGCTCTAACGTTGAAACTGATAAACTTTACATTGCTTTCCTAATTGGAGGCTTGACATCTATTTTTGGCGCAGTGATGCTTCTGGTTCTCTATTTCGTTAACAAATACGAAAAACCGGTCGCCAAAGTCAAGAACGTCACTATTAATAGTACAGGATGGAATTTACGAAAAATTGCCATAATCGTTCTAACATCCCTTGTCATCGGAGCTTACCAAGGAATGGAGGTGTGCACAATTCAGTTCCTACCTACATTCACACATTTCATCGACCTCAAATTATCAAAACAAGATGGCGCCCTGGTGCTGTCAGGACTGACAGGAGCTTTCACAATAGGACGTGCAATCGGGATTGTGGTTGTCCTGAAGGTCAAAGCTGAAATCCTACTCCTGTGCAATATCATTTTAATTATAATCGGAACAACGTTAGCTTTACTTTTTGCAAGCAATTCTCTTTCTATTTTGTGGTTGGCGAGTGTGACCCTTGGCATTGGATTTTCGACAGTGTTCCCGTCAATGTACTGTTTTCTTGAAAAACATTTGGTTGTTACAAATGTAGTCGGGGCAGTGATGGTCGTCATGGAAGGTTTGGTGTCCAGTGTGTATCCTATCATCATTGGAACATTTATTGAACAGAATCCATTCGTTCTTATGTACACAAACTATTTTAGCATCACTGTGTGCACGACAACATTTGTGGGCATCTATTGCATTACCAGAAGTAATCGGGGTGCCGTACAGCTTGATATTGAGCGAGAAATGGAAGTCAAAAATGACGGCGAGTGCGGTGCTGGAGTACCGTTGAAAACAGTGGAAGGATAGCGCTAGCGGTCAAGAATAATTGAATTAAATTTTTCTTTTTGACTAATTTTGAGTAAACCAAGCAACCAAATACAACTACAACTGTTTGTTTTTTACAACGTAATTACGGAAAACAATTAGACGAGGTATGTAAACAAATGAATGCGAAAATGTACATGATAAGCAGGTATAGACATTTTTTTGGGATGAAATGGATTCAAATATTTAGCACATCAATTGTTTTGTCAAAATTAGATTACTGTATATCAGCTTGGGGTAACTTAAATAGGACGGAGTATAAACGAATTGACAACATTGTACTTAAATTAGCCCGAATAATAATTCCTTGATCGAAAAAGCTAAAGGATTTTGAATTGCTTGAAAAGTTGAACTGTTAAGTGCTGCTGAGAGATTTGAAGTGTACTCTTTAAAATTTGTACATCGACACATAATGCATGAAACGTCATTGACTAGGTGCTTCACGGATTCCAAGAAAAAATCGAATATATTTAGTGGTACAAGATTTGCGAACAACCTTGAAATACCGGCACTAAAACTAACGTTTTCAAGGAAAGCCTTCTATTATGAATTTTCTGTAACATGGAATCGTCTGCCCTCAGAATTGAAACAGGAAGAAAGTGGTAGTGTATTTGAGAAGAAACTAAGACAACTGATTATTAAGAAGAGACTCAATCCTGTTAATTTTATGACAAATAGAATAATTCACTAATATTGCTTACAATTAATTGAATTTCACAATTGACAATAATTTGTTATGTAGATTTCGTAATTTCCATTACGTTAAAATGCGTTCGGATATTGGCAGCAATGTGAGTAGTTATAATCAGTGATTGTAATTCATATTTTATATCAGCAACGCAGAAATAAACCATTGAACTTGAACTTGAACTTGAACAACTTGTTTGTCAATTACAACTGACGTTTTCTCTTGTAGATGTGTCACTAATTAATTACTGATTATACCGGGAACTTAGGGAAAATGACACCTTGTGGGTTGCCTAGCAACGAAATATGTAAAATACAAAATGTATTACTGACACGTAACCTGCCTCCTCCGTCGGCAGCCTAATTAAGGGGAGTCGGATAAACCTGAGATATCCATATTATACAGAATTTGATGAAGGATCTTCTGAGTAACTCCGCTAAAAATTGCCATGGTAAGATCCGCAACTTTCGGATTTTTGAAGCGTTTCTTGACACGTCCAAATTAATATTTTCAATATGACAATGACAAATTTGTTCGCTATATTTGTATGTAATTTTAATTTCATTTCACCGCTTTCGAGTACGTTGATCTTCCACTGGTGATGTGTTTGGAGTAAATAATATAAGAAAATAATCTGTGATACTTCAATTTGAAGTGAAACTGGACGTTCTCCAAAACTGTCAAACAATATTTAAAAAAATGTCTCGACACACGGAAGAAAAATGTCGGGGCATTTCTTTTAACCAAAGTTTAAATACGAATACGAAGTTTTTCAACAACTGCATATATTAGGTTTGACTTCACGGATTATCTGCGGATCAAGAAAATGGATCCTCCAGGCCTTAGAAATTGCTTGCAACGCGATGCACTACGTAAGTCCGAGCAAGCGCTAATGTATTCTAGATCCGCTAAGGTACTTACATTCTCAGTTGTATTTGCATTTGCCGAGCTAATACTACGAAAAGAGGGGAAACGTTTTCCACTCCATACAAAGGGCATGTCCATCCAGAAATAATTTAAATCCTGCAAATAAACAATTAAAACTTGTAGTTTCTTCCGAGCTGACATTTCCACTGTCCGCACGTATGTTGTATGCTGTATTACGACAACTGTGAGAACTGAATTCTTGAGATGCTTGAACATAAGTTCATAAATTGGGCATGCCCGATTTTGAAGATTTATTTGATCTAATATTATATTCATCAGGAACGTGTAAAAATACCACTCTCATTTTTTTAAATTCGCTCGGAAGGCATTGCGCTGCATAAATATAAACAAACGCTAAAGTGCGCAAGATCCGCTGAGATATAATCTATATAATGTAATGTATATCTTCAGTTTACTTTGCACTAGCCGAAATTATTACTAGTGGAAAACCTAAAAAAAGATTTGCTCCACTACGCACAGCTAGCTACCAGACAACATTAAATTAATTCCAGCACGTAAATACAGATGTTTTAGAGTTTGCTCTTCGGTGACAATTTAAAGTGGTGTCGTACTAGCCTGGTTAAAAGGCGTCTTTGATCACTCGAAGGCCAAGCTTTATATGAAGCAAAGACAACACAGTGGAGTTTACAAACGAAAAACTTCTTATTTACAAAAAACGCAACTACAGAGTCATGGAAAATCAAAAGTCCAAATTCGCTTTAGGATTATGTGAAATGTAATGTTTAAAATTTTATATAAAATTGAATGTCCGACTTCACTATCTTCGTGTCCAATGTTGAGTCTCCAGTTATTTCAAGCACTGTTTTTCCTGCAACAATACAAAAACACTGATTAGTGACATTTAAAAAAAATATCGTGTACACATGAACCCGCCATAGCCACCGGTGCAGTTCAGTCAATTTAAGACATTCAGTGCGTGTTACTCTTTAGTTTTGGAAATCTGGGAGCGTGCCTGTGTGAGTTCAACTGCAGTTAGGCAGCGACTTGTTATCATTCCCATCCGAATCGTCCTCCTGTTCTCTTGTGGAATAGTCAGGAAAACGACGACTGGGTCCTAGAATATCCAGGCAAGTCACCCCTTTCTACGTCTTAATTTATCCGTGTCGGCTGACCTGAAAGGCGGAATAATGTGCATCGTCGTCACCATATGGTGCTTCCGGGTCGATCGAAGACAAAACAAATAAATAAAAATCGTTCTAGTTTAGTCAGTTTTCGCTTCGTCACCGTTGTTAGACCGCTTTTTATTATTGTCGGCACCGTTAGGTGTTCCAAGAAATATATTTTGATGGCTAGAAATTAGCCTGAGTGAAGTCAGATTCAATGGTCGGCCGAGATATTGTTGCATACGAACGCTCAGCCCTATTACTCCATTACCTAGGACTGACCTATAGTTGGAACTTGTAATAACAGCCCGGACTGGGCTCTTGACAATTACACCGGATTCTCGGCCCGGCCCGGCCCTCATACATCTCTACCCCATACTAGTGCCTTTCAGTCTGTTTATTTTACCCTGAAAATATTTAGTGCCGGCCCGGCCCTTGTGCCTGAATATTATCGTTTCCGTCTTGGCCCGGCCCGGCCCGGCCCTTGTATCGGGAAAATTCTTCGGCCCGGCCCGGCCTTGCCCTTGACAGTTATGGGCACTTTTCTGCTCGGCCCGGCCCTTTTCTAGCGCCGGGCCGGGCCAGGGCCTTTCCAATTCGGCACGGCCCTTTTACACCTCTAGCTTCTATCAAAGCATGGAATGACACTAATTCATCCATGAGTGTTGTTACTTCCTGAAATTAATTAGTACTTAACTAACTCAGATAATAAGCTTATTCAACAAAAAATGCAGACTGTTCATTGAGAAGGTTAAACAAGGTAACGACTTCTTATAGCCATTTCAATCTCATCAGTTCAATTTCCACCTTATTGGCTTTACGAATTTTGGCCCAACAAAATTAGAAGAAATAAGCCCAGTCGTGGAGTGGTTGGTTTTTATTCCGGTTGTGTAATGTGTGTGTGTGTGTGTCTAAATGTAAGTACAGACTTGCTACGGAGAATATCAAGTACATTTGTGACTGGAAACTTGCCTTCACAAATTTTTCAGAATTTGTGAGATGAGATGGCACTTCGGTTATCGTCTCAAGGAAGAAGTCTACAATATTCTCCCGAATGTGCCACACGTAGCTAATTTGTTCCAGCTTTGTTTGAATGTGTATAATTTGTCGACTTTATCAGATTTCTTATTAGAGTGAGTGAGTCGCGCGGTGACACTCGCATGTTTCACTTGATTGTTAACTGCACCAGAGTCGTTCTAATCTTAATCAAAAACTTGAACTATCATACAGGTATTTTAAGGTTAGGTCTCCCAGTAGCAATGAGTATCTACTTAGCCGCAAATAAATTTGCACGGGTTTTTGCTATTTTGTTGTCTCGTTTGTCTACTGTTTTAGCGTACTATCAAATCTCTAATGGCGCTAAAAACTACACGAAGCACGTAAAATACACAGGAGGACAACGAGAAGATTAAATTTATTAGCATTTCTGAAATGTTTGGACCGACCTTTAATAATTTGTTTGTTATTTATTTGCTAGTGTATGAATAAATTGTATGATGATGATTATTTTGAGTTTAAGAAATTTTGTACAGACTGGAAACTGGTGAGAAATCTGCTAATTATTATTTCAAATCCACAATTAGTGCGTGTCAGATTTTTGTCCTACAACTAGGGGTACTCACAAAGACGTTCCTTGTGAATCATATTGCTAGGGGTAGAACTAATGTAAATTATAATAGTTAACAGTTTTTTTCTATTTTGTTAAAATACCACATCGGCCAGCATGGGTTAATCGCTGCAAAAAGTCATAGACAAAATTACATTTATAACACTAACAATAATATATGTGAAAAAGAATACAATTAATGCAATTGGATTTATGTTTAGCATACCATACCGATATTCGAATTCATTACTGTAAGACATTTTAAAATATTTCCTCAGGGAATTATCCACTACGCTTTCAATTCTCATGACACAATATTTCAAAATTCGCCGCTATCATTTATGTAGATGTAATTCTGTTCCCATTTGATTTAATATTTTACCAGTTAGTTATGCGGGACATAAAACCTACTTCAGAACAATACATTGTAGAGATATTTTTACAAAAATGAAACGAGGTTGAACTAACTGAAGTTCTTTCTTGTAAATACTAGTCAATTAATGCGGGCTAATTTACACTACCAAACTTTGGTGGGCGTTTGTTTTAGGTCACATGCTCATTTTGCATCAGAGGGTATGGAAAATTAATAAATGTCGTACTTTGAATTCATCTAATTTGGTGCTATCGTATTTATGAAATGTGCAGAGTTGTATTAATCCTGATTATAGATTAATTAATCCTTAATCGCAAATCCCACCACCCCAAAATATACTAACAGATTCCAACTATTAACCCCAAAGTTTCACCAATTCAAAATTAATCATTACTAAAATCCTAATTTCAGTATTTGTCCATAATCAAGATTAATTAATATTAATCACGACTAATGGATCCAATCAAGAATAATTATTGAATAGTTATTGATGGCGAATACATGTGGACTGTGCAATATCAATTCCTGATATTCTATAAATGCGATACTCCGCCACGGGCTAATGAAATAGCGTTTGTGGTTTGCTATGAAAACTTGACAATTTTGCATGAAGTTTTTGTTGAAATTAATTACAGTACTTTGATGCACTAATTGAAAATGTATTTTTATTTTAAATTGTTAACCCGAGAGGATGTTTAATGTAGTCTAATCACGACATGATTTAATCTCGGAAAATGACTTGAAAATATTAACTCTTCCGTATAATATTATCTCATTCCGTAGACAGCTTTTGACTTTTGAGTTTTTTTTTAAAGATTTTTACGAGCTGAAATTTATAAATATTTCGGCTGGTGGAAAGATTATAAAACATGTAGATAAAATATATTGTTCTTATGCACACGTTTGTCTCTTTTAAACAAAAGTCGGGAACACGGTGAGACTAAAAACATTAGAAAGAAGATTGATTGTACAGCTTTACACCATGCTCACAAATGAAATACAATTTATTTGATATTTTACATTACGTAACGTCAATAGTATCACATCAATCCTCGACTTACACAAGCACTACACAATACGTAAATATCGAACAAGCCCATGCAAACTTATGTTTGTTGTCCTTTTTATAAATATTTGGGAATTTACGAAACGGCAAGAAAGTAAGAAATGTACAGGAAAATCTCATGGCTGTGCGTTGTTCCGAAATCGAAACTGATTGACTGCCGACTGGTTTAAAATCTTGATCATCCGAACTCAAATAAATCTATCAGATCAGGAAAATTTGATCCGAGCCCGAATGCAATAACCTAAGGGGTCCAAAAATATAATCCAATCCTAACCCACTACCCGAACCCCGGGTACTAGGAGACAGGTCCAATTACCGTACAGAACAAGATTAACCGAAATTCCATGGCACATGATTTTGGAAGTTCGAATTGCCGTTAGTATGAATATGCCACTCCAGTTTCACCCACTAAATAGAAATATTTATATCTATCATAAGCGGCTAGCCTTGTAAGCCGCGATATTTATGAAAAAGGAATGATAAATATTGTTGAATTTACAAGACTGGGAATCAGTCACGAATTTAATTTATTACTCTAAATTAGACTGTTAAAGTTCAATATGGCCGCCAGTACGACACTCACTGATGAATGAAAGTGTCATTTTTACCCATATATTATTAATTATACACCAGTGCAACACAAACGACGTTACAGAAAGTTTTAAAGGGAATAAAAGGGTTGCACACAAGCAAATCAAATAAAATCACAATTTCTATTATTTTATTTTACTCCTGGTGGGACAGTGAAATGAGGTCGGAGGAGTTAGATGGAAAGGGTTTAAAACATTATCCGAGAATGTTTTCGTTTCTGGACTTTTTGGAAACGTTGAGCCCCCTCACTTATATACAAGATCATCTCACCATCTATTTCACAGTCGTGATATAAAGTATGGTCAAATGTGTAATAACTTTGTAACGCGTGAATACTAGCAAATATATTTCTGCAAAATGGTACGGCAAGGTTTCTGCTGTATCGGTACGTCAGGATTAAATTTCAGTGTACTGTACGTCCGCCTGGACTGCAATTTGCGATGTCCACCAGAACAGCCACTGAGCTCTCCCTTCAAGCTGGCTAGGGAGCCCGAATGGGTCATTCGGGCGGCCATCGCGTATTGCAGCAAAAGCGAAGGTACAGTATACAAGGAGAGTTCGAGTCTTATTTCACTATGAAGTTTTCCATGACCCCATTTTTAAGTTTCTCTACTAAAAGATCAAAAATTACATTGTACTACCTCCCATTTTACCTCGTAAAGATACGAATGCGAATAAGGTGACACAAGCCGCAGAATAGCGATTGGTTAATTTGACCACGATTTAGGTACAGCTATGAGTCGAAAATAGGTGAGAGATAATTGAAGATGAACATGTTAAAAGAAAGCAACAGACATTGCCAGTCCGACAAAATTCTTACGTCCACTGGTAGCGAATTAGGAAGTCTGTTCCTGAAGCAATTTATAGATTTTAAATAAATATTGAATACGTTCAAGAAGCTTGATATATAAATGTTTTTTATCCAGTCGAAACTTTACAGATTCAACTGTTGTAAACAAGCGGAGCCTGTCGAAAAGCATGTAGTATGAATGTCAAGAAATGCATTCGCACGTCTAATATAATGGAGAAACTAATTAAGTCCCCGATTCACTTGACGAGTTTCCGGGAATTTGATTTATTAGTTACAAAACAGTTCAACACCTGAAATTGAAGCGACCCAGTCCTTTACACTGTTCGGAAAGTTGCTGAACAAAAGAAAATGATATATTTGTTGATTTTCAAAATTTACAGAAAAGGAAATTCGAATCTTCGATGCCACGAGTATTTTGTCAATTGGGTAAACAGGTTCAGATTCTCCAACTCGAACTCGTCCAACTTATTGGACAGCAGATAAGGTTTTACATTAGGTAGACTTCGCAAAGTCTTAAACATGATATGAGCAGAAAAATAAATTAATTTGTAGAAAGCAAATAAGGGGTTTTGAGCTCATTTTTGCTTTCATTTACTACTACTATTACTATTTACTGTTTTTATTTACTCATTCATTTGCATGCATACCTGCCGGGTCACAAGTGCATACTCACACGTACGTTAAATTTTATTTTACCCCTTTGGAGTACGTCGATCTTCAACTGGTGACGCATTTGGACTAAATAATCTGAGATACTTCAATTAGAAGTGAAAATCGAAAAAAAAAATTGGCGCATTTTTCGAAACCAAAATACGGAAACGAAGTTTCTCAACAACTGCATATATTAAGTTCGACATCATCGATGGATTAAGATAATGGATCCTCTCAGGCCTTAAAAAACGCCCGCAAAGTGATGCGCTACGTAAGTCCGAGCAAGAGCTGTTGTGTTCTAGATCCGCTAGGGTATAGTTGTATAATCTATGAAGTGTACATGATCAGTTGCATTTGCACTTGCCGAACTAATCGTACAGAAAAAGGAATAAACGTCATTAACCACACCACGCATAGTGCATGCCCATCCAGAAAAAAATTAATTCCTGCAAATATTTAATACAATTTCTAGTTACATCTCTTTGTCATTTCAAAGACAGCGTGAGGCAATCGGCAATCCTAAAGAATTTGTCTGTACGCATGTTGTATGTTGTAATATGACAACTGTAAGAACTGAATTCTTGAGATGCTTGTACAGAGGGTCATAAATTGGGCATTCCTAATTTTGAAGATTACTTTGGTCTAGTACCATATTCATTAAAAGCGAGAAAAATTACCTCTCTCGTTTTTTCGCAAGATCTTGCGCTGCATAAATATCAACAAACGCTAAAGTGCGCAAGATCCGCTGAGGTATAATCTATATATTGTAAGGTATATAATTAATAATGTTTATGCTGTAATAATGCTTAATGTTTATCCTCCGTTTTCTCTGTACTAGCTGAGATTGTTACTAGTGGAGAAGTTAAAAAGTTTTGCTCAACTCCGCACAGCTGGCTTCCATGCAACATTAGTTTAATTCCAGCAAATATTCAATAACGGGAAATATATAATGGCACGACAGATTATATGAAATTCACGACAGAACTCACACGACAAATTATATGAAGTTCACGACAGAACTCACACGACAAATTATATGAAATTCACGACAGGTTATATGAAGTTCACGACAGAAAATATAAAATTCACGACAGAACTCGCACGACAAATTATATAAAATTCACGACAGAAAATACGAAAATCAAGACAGATTATATGAAAATCACGACAGATTATATGAAAATCACGACAGATTATATGAAATTCACGACAGAATTAGCACGACAAATTATATGAAATTCACGACAGAAAATATGAAATTCACGACAGAAAATATGAACGCACGACAGAAAATATAAACGCACGACAAAATATATTTGCACTACAAATGATATATTTGCACAAGTAACATGAATTACACCACAAACGAATTAGTTCCACGCCACAAAATTGAAGCGCGTGGCATCGGAGATTAAATTGAAGACCACGCGAGACACGACGCAGAAAATGGTGCCACTTAACCGGCGAGGAGATGTAGACGCGGAGAATTCACATACATCATTTAGCTTTGGTGACGTGCTTAAATTTATTTCTCACATGTGCTGGTTAAACTTGATTTAACAATCTGATTGAACTGCAGCCGACGTGAATACAGGCACTAATATAAAAGGTTAGCTACTATTCTGTTAGTTGAACTAAAAAATTATTTTCAACGCAGAGTCGATTTCATATGGATTCATTTTTCCATTATTGCGAAAGGCGGTACGACCGAGCTATACAATGGTCCTTGGTGTCTGTCTGTCTGTCTGTCTGTCACGTCTGTACTGGTCGCAGTTTTTGTGCGATACAGTTCAAACTTGGCATACATGAGTTTTGGGTTACAGCTCCGATCAATTTAGACAACGAGATCGGATCACTACTAGGGGTACTTGACTATATAAACCTGGTCAACAGACATCTTTATATAAATCAATTGTTACGAAGCCCAAGTGTTTCTGTTGCAGCGATAATTTTGCTCTGTCTGTGCTTTGTGTTAAACCTACTGCTGACGATAATTTTCCGTAGTTCCGATTATACAAATATGGATTATACAGATATCCGGTTCAACCATGGAGCAGGAGTTAAATTATATTAACGGGTATCTGGAAAATTACCAGGGGGAATTCCCTCGTCCGATTGAACCCATATTTTGCACAGTTTGTCCGTGACCTCATGAACAATGTTTAAATCGACGCCGAGTCCATGAAAACTCATGGGTCACCACTAACAGACCTAGAACTTTGCACTTAGCTGTCCACGACTCCATGCTCAATGGGCCTCGAACTTGACAAATTTCATGGGTCAGCGCAAGTGGTCACCAAAAACTACTAGTGTGTATTATTCAGCGATTGTTAAATACGATTGACTATCTAAATAAATGAATTTCATATAATTTGTTGTGATTTTCATATGATTTGTCGTTAATTTCATATACTTTCTCGTAATTTTCATTTGATTTGTCTTGAATTTCATATAATTTCTCGCGCGTGAATTCTGCCTTGAATCTCATATTTTCTGTCGTGAATTTCATATAATATGTCGTGAATTCTACATAATTTGTCGTGTAAATTCTGTCGTGAATTTTATATTTTCTGTCGTAAACTTCGTATAATCTGTCGTGAATTTCATGTAATTTGTCGTGTAAATTCTGTCGTGAATTTCATATAATCTGTCTTGAATTTCATATAATCTGTCGTGAATTTCATATTTTCTGTCGTGTAAATTCTGTCGTGAATTTCATATAATCTTTCGTGTTAGTCGGCGAATCATATTATTTCTTGTGCGAATACATTATTTCTTGTGCGAATACATTATTTGTCGTGCGGATATATTATTTGTCGTGCGAATATATTATTTGTCGTGCAAATACATTATTTGTCGTGCGAATATATAATTTGTCGTGCAAATATATTATTTGTCGTGCGTTCATATTTCTGTCATGAATTTCATATTTTCTGTCGTTAATTTCATATAATCTGTCGTGCGCTAAAATCACACCCTTTACTAACACCATGCAGTTTGGGTTTAAGGACAACTTAATGTGATAGCCTTGTCAAAATGGCAATTCTTTGATAACTCGTAGGAACAGCTTTAAATAAAGCAAAGGCAATACTGAAATTTACAAAAGCAAAAAAACCTTATTATTTGCATAAACTACAACTACAAGATATCAAGCAGAATCGAAAGTCTAAATCACCTTAAAATTATGTGACGTGTAATGTTCAAAATTTATTATAAAATAAAATGCCTGAGTTCACAATATTCGTGTCCAATGTTGAGCCAGCTGCTACTCTAGGTATCTCGTGCACTGTTTTTCCTACCACAAAACAAGAACACTTGTTGTCTTGAGAACCAGCATTTTACCTCAAAAATCAAATTTTCGATTGTAGAGGTGGAAGTAAATGGCTATGAACCATGCACGTAAGGAAGTTTCGGCACAGTCAGCAGGAGTTCATGCATGGTTTTTATTTTAAATAAGGAAAGACATAAAATTTTACACTATGTCAAAATTTTGAAGCCTAAATCTCTAAGCCATACTCTGTCGTAGTCTCCGCTAGTGTCTGTTCACCTGATAACTGATTCCTTTATTTTCGCTCTTCATAATCGATTGCACATTGGCTGATTTGGTATTATATAATGATTTATGAAAAAAAAAATTAAAATTTAGTAATTTCGCGATCACATTTCATCAGATTAGACAATGCACGTGATAAGTAAAATACCGAAAGCTCCATCGGAATTATTGACTTGTATCAATTTTTAACATTATAAATCAACAATATCACTGCGTAGGTGCTGTGTGTTATTTCTATCCTACAAAATTCAAGTATTTAAATTCTAGCGAGGTAGGATGCAAAGGTCTTTCCACAGCTTAAGATGATAATTTGTCATAAGATTATGCACTGATAGTCTAACTTTTACGAGTTATGCATAATATTGGCAATGCTGTATCAAATCAGATAACGGAGTGCCATATTGGATTCGAAGCTAAAGTTAACATTTTTAGCGTTTTCAAAATATTTTATAGTTGACTAGGCAGGAAATGAAACGCTAGAGACATAATACATAATGGTATTCTCGAAGGAGCCGTATAATGGAGCCCAAAGTACGAACTGGAAGGATGACTGGCGTTTAATTAGATGGACCATGGACGAGAGTATCTATTCGGGTTCATTTAGTCATCCAAATTTTGCAATGAAATATTTCAGAATAGATCCACAAGCCAAATAAGGTTGAATTGTACGTTTCGAAAAATTGGGACCCACATTTATTGTTGTCTTGTTGTCTTCATATCTCAGGAAAATGTTAGCCCTCCGAATATTTAAATTGTTTTATTAATAAGTCCCTTATGGTCATTAGTTTGCATTATTTACATAATATTGCATGGTGAAATATAGCTTTAGTTTGGTAGTTTATAACTCTGACTCGGCAATCATCAATTTTGATTTATGGAAAAGTGCAGTGTTTAGTACGGGAACACATGCAGCGGAGAGAATCCGCTTTTTCTGACCAAACACCTAAGAATTAATTACTTTTAAACCTAAGATTATCAAACTGAATTGAATTCTTTCTTGTCATGTCGTCATTTGCATTCCGGGTCCTCAACCCGAATTCCATCAAACTCGATAAATATACAGAGTCACAGAGCCTCAGACCGAGCCTTAACTGGTACGGTCCGGAACAAAGAATGAACACAACAAATTCAGCGGATTCTCTATGTAAACTGGTTGCGAATGTTTTGTCTGAGTATTTGGCACATTTGCATCGGTAAATTAAATGGATTGACAGAGTGGCTGGAAAGTCCTATCGGTTGACAAGGAAATCATTTTTCTTCTGGAAATCAGAAGGATTACTCATTTTCAGTCGCGCGTCAATTCATATTATGATTCCTAATTACTGGTTACGCGTTAGTCACGTTGAGATACTTTAATTTTTTTAAGGTTTTACTAGTTTCTAGCTGATAAACAGAACATCTGTTGGAATATACTAAATATTATGTACTCGTAGTTAGCGCGCAGCATGCAAATTTTTGTCAAAAGTGGTTCCCTTGTGAAACGATCGAAATTTACTGACAGTAGTGAGTCCGTGAGTGACCTAAAGTTTTATCAAGAAGAAAATCCATGCATTCAGGTGTCATAGTTAAAAGTCGTGAGACACTTCTGGTTTATCGGCTGAAAAAACAACTAAAGACCCAGATCGATTGGTTTTTGCAATTTGTAATTCATACATCACAACATCCAATACCAGACTGGATACTACGTTGTATACCAATTTATAATAATAACTTTTTAGATAACTAGTTACAGAAAAGTAAGTTTAACATTTACGCATGGACGAATATGATTACCTATTTTCCAAACTGACGCAGCACAATGTGATTCGAAATGATAAATGAGAACTTCGGTTTTTAAACTAAACACCGATAGAAATAGATCTGCAAAACTTGTCGCTAACAAGTATTTAACTAGAAACAATTGATATTCCTACAGTAAATTAATCTGATTTCGAATTACAATGACGCTCGCCATTCACTGACAACACTTCCCCTCTGAAATGTACCTTGTTTCCGTGAAGTTTCAACAGCTTGCTGTGGTTAGTAGCTGTGTTTTGCGTTTATTCTCAGAGGTTTGAATGGAGTAGGGTAAGGTGGGCTGATTTTGACCACTTTTCTGGGAAGGTTTCTGCAGCCCTCGGAGTTCAGAGAAAATAGATTTGACAAGGATTGACGCAAGAAGATTTCACGTGTATAGTTGATTGCGGTATCAGGAGGAACCGCTACTTGTTATTCTAGTAAACAAACAACTTTTTTCAATCTGGTAGGAAAACATTAAGAATTCTCATAAGAGTTGACAATTTCCACCCAATCTTAATTTCCCATTTTGATTTTGTCATGCCTCCCGAGTAAATTAAATTCAAAATCCTCCATCACTCCGATAACCTCAACTATTTTTAAAAATTGGAAAAATGCAAAATAGTCTCGCAGGATGAGTAACGGCTCCTCCTTATACTGCAATCAACTATACGTGAAATCTTCTTGGATTGACCTTTGCCTTTGAATCCATAGGTGCACGTTAGGAACAAAATAAAACTCTTTTTGAATTTTCGTACTTCGGTGTCCAATGGCAGTGGTCAACAGTGAACAAGTTGAAAAACCCGAAAAAAACGAAGTTGTGTACTAATATTGACCACACGGTGACCCAAATTTGACTACCCGTTTTTTCTATATGCTAATTTTGACCGCAAGTTAGTGTCCCAATTTTGACGTAATGAATTGAGGTGGTACTTATTTTAGCACATGGGCCAAGACAGATTTATCCGTAGTGTATTCTATGTGGTGGTCATTTTTAATACACACGCCGAACCGAATTTAGGCGTACTGCACTCAAGTGGTGTTCAATTTTGGACATGCGACCGACGTATGTATGAATAATTTAATTAAGGTAAACTAAATTATCATATTTTGGAATACATTGTTTGGCATGGTAGCCCGGTCTAAATTTAGGACACTTTCTTCCGGCCAATTTTAGGATACGGTTCGATTTTTCCGGATGGGTCTAGCTTTCTTTTTAAAAATGCGAACACAATTTGAAAATCTTATTCGAATGAAAAACATTTTTGAGTTCAGTCACATGTATGTAAATTCACGAATTAATAATTATTTGTTTTTTTTTCATCCGCACCTCGAAATCCATTCGCTCATTAAAGAGTAGACACAGTGTCATGACGTTAGTCGCCATGATATATTAATATATTTTGAGTAAATCTTCGAGTTAAATCTCTAAAATATTCTGGTCCATTGAGTACATCCTGCTACAGTATTTTTACGCCCGGGCAGATACGATGTATTACGATGTATTTGACTGCACAATCTATACATATAAAATCCAAGCTCTGTTTGCGTGTGTGCGTAGGGCAATGACCTCACAGGAAATGACTGCAAAGTGGGGCAAGTAATATATCATTTCAAAGGGGAGGTGAAGGGGGTTCAATTGAACCATGGCCCGGGTTGACCCGACCCTTGACCTTTGACCTAGGGCAATTACCTCATAGGAAATGACTGAAAAGTGGGGCAAGTAATATATCATTTCATAGGGGAGGTGAAGGGGGTTCGATTGAACCATGACCCGAGTTGACCCGACCGTTGACCTTTGACATGGGACGATGAGCTCATAATAAATGACTGCAAAGTGGGGCAAGTGATATATCATTTTGAAAGGGGGTTCAATTGAACCATCACCCGAGTTGACCCGACCCTTGACCTTTGACCTGGGGCGATGACCTCATAATAAATGACTGCAAAGTGGGGCAAGTAATATATCATTTCAAAGGGGAGATAAAAGGGGTTCAATTGAACCATTACCCAAGTTTATTCGATCCTTGACCTTTGACCTGGGGCAATGACAC
>JAQFYE010000563.1:0-33364 GCA_034694305.1 Protaphorura glebata
ATTCATCCGCACCCTAGTAATGTTGGAAAGCACAGCTCCGACTAGCTAGTACACTCCCTCCATACTAGTTAGCTGTGACACTACATAATCTCGTCAACACTATCTAGCTAGGCTGTTAGACAAACGACTAGTCAGCTGTCAAACTACCAAGGCTGTCGCACGATGGTCAGTGGGTTCCATTTCAATTTTACGGCACAAAAACTTGGGTTTGATGTATACTATGTGTTAGTATTATGCTATTGTAACCCAAGAGAGCGTAGTGTTCGGGGTTCCCATCTTCTCCCTGTTGGGACGGGTTCTGGCATATGTTAGCTGGACTTCTTCTATGCTGTGCGGTTTCTACCTTGTCTAAATTAGGTATTTTCCCATTTTTGCTTTCACAAACCAGTGAAGTGCTCTAATGGGGTAGGAAAGTCGGGTGCCACGAGGATGCATGCCGATGGTGAAAAGATATTTAGTGTAGTGTGGTCATAGCGCATTAACGCATTCGTCAAAATGAGATATATTCTGAAATCTGAACCTCTATCGTAGGGGTGGGAGCTTTCTCCCTCTTAGAAATAGACGATAAGCCATCATTTTACTCAAAATGTGTGATATCTGTATTTTGTCATCGCACAACTCCGGATAGACAACAAGTCCAGAGTATAACCCAGTGTCTTTTTTACTTTTGTCCTAAAATACCAAATAATGCCGACAGCAAACTAAACCAGTAAGAGATTTGCTACTGTATCATTTGCTCGTCGGTCGAAATGGCTGCAACATATACGATTTAGATATCCAGTCATTTCTCTTCCCTTACAAGTCTCCATTTTACTGTGGCGCCTTCAACATTGTTAGAACATTGGATTTTTGGGTTTACTGTGGCGCCTTCAACATTGTTAGAACATTGGATTTTTGGGTTGTGCGTTGCATTGCGTTACATTAGCTCAGGGAGTTCAAACAACATTAGGACATTACCATTACCTTGTCCTATTCACTCGACTACTTTCTTCTCATGCTCCGTCATTCTACCACCTCAACTTTTTTTTCTGCCATGCTACGTGCAATTCCAATTGACTTGTTTTTTCGGGGATTTCTTCTACTTAGTGCACTGAACTTACTCTCAAACCTTGCAGCAATTTAAGAATATCGGTACTGTCATACTACGTAGCACGAAATACTTAGGTATAGTAGGAGTTTCTTGGTTTTGACTGTAGCGGTGACTATTACTATTTCCTTGGCACGTTTCAGTAACCAGCCCATGCTTCACTGTATTTTCAACAGGGCACATAGAAATAAGTAATATGCCCTTTAAGGACGGCGTCTAAGCTTCACTTTTTCCACTATTAACCTAGAAGGACAAATAACACCTTTCGGAAACAGAGAAGTTATGGGTTATAATGCCTGCTATTTTTAGGCGCAGGGTCCGTGTTTTTGAAGAAGGTAAATATGTTTGGTTATCGTGGGTAAAATGCAACTAGTTCTCTGTTTAAAATTATTTAATTTGGCCAGATTAAGCTTTCTCGGTAAAAGTATTTTCTTAGAGTAGGCGGTATATTAAAATTCGACGAGAAGAAAAAGTTGATTACAAATGAGGGCAGGGGTTTACGCTAACATGGAAGGACGTGATTTTAATAATATAACAAGAAGGCAAAGAGAATTATATTATTATTAAATGGAGATCAGAAGGAAAGGATAGAGGAACTCAGTGGTTCGGTGGAAAGTCAATTGCATTGCGTTCGCGTTGCTTTTGCGCTTATGCTTTGCATGCATAAAATAAATGAGATCTCTTGGGAACTCCTTATCATCTTTCCATCAGATTGTTATTAAATGAAGTCCTCTCATCCCTTGAATATATTATTTATCTATTTATGTGGGCAACGGTGGCTCTACTCTAGTATGTTGTGTTCCGCGTTCCAATCTCAAAATTTATACATTCACACTGCAACTTCTGGCTCCTTCCGTTTGAAAGTGTAGGAATGGGATCTTATCAAAGGATTAATTAATTTAAATTAGGTAGGGTGAGAGTAGCAGTTGCGCCGAAGGCGATCGGGAAGTGTCAGTTTCATTGGCCAAATTCTAATTTACAATACCATGATTAGATATTAGTTTTTTTCTTGAGTTTCTAAAATTAGACTGAATGATGACGACAATTAGTTTTTTTTTTAAATTTCTTCGTAACGTAAGTACAGGCAAACTCATTCCTGAGACGACCTGGCTTAGACGACCGAGACTTGTGTGTCCCAATATTTGTATGTCAATGTCTTCCCTGTAAGTCGCGAAAACCTGTACGATACGGCCATTATTGTTTGTTCGAATCACGTGACTTGGGACTAGTCTCACTGTTAAACATCACTCAAAAGTCGATTAGAACAAAGGCTCACATTTTAGATTACTTTTCGCTGTGCGCGAAATACGCTACAGAATTACAAACCGCAGGTGAATTTTGCATTTTAACCCCAGAGAACTGTCGGGCCTGGATTTGATTTCAATATTTCATGACAGGACGGCAGTTTTAGATATTAAGCCAAGTAAAACTGAATATAATGAGTAAATCCTTTCCGTTATTGGATACTTACGTTAGTTGATATAAATCATGAGGGAAATCTCATCTCATCACGATGGCATGTTTCCCTCACATTCCATCCTCCTAGCTTAGTTCAGAAGTAAGCAGGCTTAGCTAAGCTCACTTTATCTCAGGGTAGGACTACTTTTGGATTTTGGAACTCCATGTGAAATTAAAATTATCGATTTACTGAAATGAGAGTCGGTCGTGTCTTTAAACTTTACCACGTTTGTATGTTTCTGCTTTAATATGTACAATGTGCACGCTTTATGTTCCCCCTTTTTCTTCGTTTCTCGCCAACGAAAACGAAACCAAAATTCAGGGAAGGGAAGAAAATCTGAGCTGTAAATCATAAATGAGAAAGACCAAGACAATGTTATGTAGTTGCATCCAGTCAACCGAAAGTTACTGGGTTTCGCCTTGTACAAGAGAAAGCATGGAGAAAGTATAAGCAGAAAGTACAATATCTTGGCATCTCAGCTAAAAAAAATTCTATTCTAGCTCTAACTTCGCTGACGTCTGTCTACCTGAGACGCCATCGTATGAAAGCTGCGACTGTACTCGAAATTGTCATGTATTTGAATGTCCGATGGCTATTTCTTAAGTCTGAATGGGAATGGGTCTTTCTTTTAACGAAGGACTGATGAGTAATTATTCGCAATCGTATTTTGCGTAAACACGATCAAGTTTATCTGAAATACGACACTACTGTACCAAAATATGTGCGAATGTACTTCCAAACAAGCACGATAATTAAGAACAAACAAGAACAGGTGGGTGGAAATCCATTCAAATTTTAAAGTCCTCCGTATTATGTCGCCAACATTAGATCCTATCAAAATGCGCCCGGAGTTTTGAGCCAAATGAAATCTCTTGTGCTAGCTCTTAATGAAGCAAAGGGTAACGAGGTAAGGTTCAAGTCCAGGACCTTTTGTTTGCTGTGTTGTTTCAGTCAATAGCAAACGTTGTATTCTGTATTTTATGTCCACAGTAAAATAAGACTGAGAATGAATGCAAGAGCAGAGAGAGAGGAAATGTTGAAGCTCATAGATTCACTCATTCAAGGAAAACAATAGAAATCCGGGTTGTTTGGTCGCAGAGTGTTTATTATGAAATCCCCACTCTCCTCGTCCACACAAATTGTTCGTATTTCAGTAAAATCTAAGGAAATGATTATTCTCTGACACGCAGGGTAAGGAATCTCCTGTATTTTGGAAGAAGACGGGAAGTGAGTGAAGTGAACATGAAAATGTGGTTAAGAAAATCAAGGAGTGGAGAAAGCTCGTCGTCTCTCAAGAAAACCACGATGAGGACTCCGACACCAGCTCGTTCACAACAAACAGGCTTAATCCTCATGACTCTTCATTTGTTCCTTCTCTATGGTCCAGGACTTTCTCTGGGAGTCTCTGCTATGGACGCATGTAAGTTTTGCATATCATGACTGTGCTGGCAATAAATTACAAATGAGGAACCGAGACTAGAGTTATTTTTATTTTCCTGTCGAGTTTCGCCTGAGTACGAATATAACCGGTCCATGTGTACCAGATCCGAACAAGAGCTAACTGGAAAATTCGTATGACTATAATTTCGTGTGCGTTCGACCGATTTAGTCGAAGGGGATTTTCATCCGATATTCATTGAGCCGAAATTGATCTGTTTTCATTTTCATCTAACCGATAGAAAGATATTGCAAAAAATACGAAGATGGTAACACGGGCGACTTTTAACTTTTTCACTTTCGGGACCGGGTCTTGAAATATCCGATTTTCTCCTTTTGCAGCAGTCTTATCCTCTTATCTGCCGATTTTACTTACTTACTTAAGGGCACGTCCGATAAAATTTGTATCTCCGATTTTTTCCGACACCTCTCGGTTGGTTTGCAGGGTGGTAGAGTAAGAATAAGAGATACACTTTAGTTATGAATGATTACGTTAGACCAATTCCCGCAATTTTGTTTACTTTTAATTCACTTGATTAATCCATGAATTATTTAAAACAATACTTGCAGCTGTTTGTACGAGTCCACTCGGGATGGAATCGCTTGAAATTAAAGACTCTGACTTGACAGCCTCCAGTTCTTTCGACACGGGGAACGTTGGACCACAAAATGCCAGGTATGCCTATTTCTCCATGTCTCTGTCAAAGTTCGAAGGTGAAAACCCCCTTCTCATTGTTGTCTGTTTGAATTGAGACACTCCCCCTCCTTAGTAATTATCTCTTAAATGAATACTGGACTAGGCCATGATCACAGTGCGGACAGGTCGATGTATAATTGGAATCCAAATTCGGAATGTGTGCATTATGTGTGTGGACGGGTTATTTCAAATAAGCAGCAGGTGCCTGAAGACATGTACAACGTCAGTTTTGAAATGATAACACTCATTATCAAATATCAAACTTCACATTATAACCTAAAGAACCCGGCAGACAGGTGTGTATGACTTTCTACAATTATTATTAAATTGTGTGAAAGAAGTCCGTTGCTTCACAGAAGAATTCTTTATATGAAGTCCATTTTTTAACGAGGAGTTTATTAAAGATATCTGCTGAAATCCACGAATTTGTAACGATAACGTTAGAAATAGTTGCCAACAGCAAAGATTTTTGCCTGGCGTGAGATCAACATTCGAATTTTGTCCGTCCATTTGGGTAGACGGTCGACTTCGAGAGGGATTTCGAGTTTTTCATGATGATCTCTGCAAGGTATTTCTGTCTACCCACGACGATATTCACGAATATTATTTTTCATTGTCGGAAAACTTCCGTAACTTATTTTTCACTATTACAAAATAATTTTAGGCTTTTCCCCCGCGTTATCCCAACAGGATGTTGCACTGTGAAGAGAATTATATGTATTCCGATCATTCCATTCATAATGGTAACAAAGTTACATTACGCCCAGATTATTATTTTTTGGCACAATTACTAAATCATTAAAGAAAATGAGCTCACTGGTACATTAATTGCAGCTCAGAGCTTTGAGTCGTTTAATTTCTGAAATGTAAAAAGTCGTAGTATTTGAGTCTCCAGTCAGCCCAACCCCTTTGGTACTTTCATTTTCATTTTCGGAGAGAAATCTTTAATTAAAGAAGAGGCGGGATGAATGCGGACGACGGCGGACAAAAAAGGCGCTGCTATAAAACAGGTTTTTAAAGCCAACGAAATTCCCATCGTAACTTTTCACTTACTTCAACTTTTGACCCAGGTCATGAACATGAGTTCAGCCAAAGCTTAATGAGGAAACGCCTTTGCTTACATGAAGCACTCCACAACATTCCGAAATAAATTATAGCCGGCTAAAACTATTAACGTCTATTTCTTGAAAATAATGCTACGACTTTGTTTCTACTTCATAGTTTCTTCTCATAAGCACAGTTCTCGGGACTCGTACTTCTTACTTATATCTCGCTTAATTAAACGAGCTAATTCATTCAATTAATATAAAAGGTTTTTATATTTAAATGGAATTTAATTTTCGCCACTAAAATAAACTCACCAGCCGTGCTTCGGGAGTCTAGTTATACGTACTCTATCTATAGTTTCTCCAACTGTTATATACGTTTCAAGAATTTTTCGGCGTGCCTTTTGTATTCCAAGAAACACTAATATTTCAAATTATTTAAGCGATTTAAAAAAACATGTGCACAAATCTACTAATCGAATTCGAACACGGTTTCATTTATCCGGTTATGCGGTAGGCGAAAATTTAGCTGCTGTATCTGCAAAAAGACAAGAATATTGCCACGTGAACATCGCATCTGCTGTTTTAGGGAATCTCTTGACAAAATTCCAGATATCGTAAATATGGGTAGTGAGTACCTTCGGAAATCTTGTTTTGAATACATTGAAGGGTTGTTATTGTTTTGAGATCCGAACAGACATATGTGCTTGTGTTGTGTTCTCGAAATATGTAATTTTCTATATAATTACACAGTTAGCCCAAAATGATAAGACTTGTGGAAATGTGTTAAAGTCCCCGCCTTTCCCTTTCATTCGGATTCCAGGACCGATCGACCGTACCGGGTTTCAGTTTTCTGAGGGTGAATAGAAAATCCCTTAGGAATTACGGAATGCCATGCCTCAGCGTATGTAGTTATTATATGCGTCTCCCTAATATGTACATATTTTAGGAATAATATTGCATCCACGTTGTAGTTGTATTGTGTAGAGAACAGGAGAATATTTTGAGAGACGGTTGAAAAGTAAGAGTCAGAATAGGAGGCCAGATGGGTCCCCACAAACATATCCAAAAAAGCCACAGCTGAGTCTGAGCCCAAAGTATTGAAAGACATTGAACAAGATTCCCCTCTCTTGTCGCTTGTACCTAATTAGTATGATTAATTGGACACGTGAAAGACAGACACTCTCTCGTCAAAATTCTTAATGAGTCGTTGAAAGATGAGACCGAAGAGGTAGTTCTAAAGAAACATAATGGAGAACATGTTCAAATACACAAGTACAAGAGCTGGGAAATGCCGAAAGAGATTAATTATTAACTTTGAATACTGGCGGACATTAAAAGCTTTGGATTCTACGATTCGCTAAGTAATCTTTAAGTTGACTAACGATCTGAAATTTTCACATTCGGGAGCGACGGATTCAACATTATTCGGAACGTTATCTTTTATCCCTGCTATAATTCAAACGCATTTGGTGCTACTAAAATAGTGGGTTAATAGCGTCCGAACTCGCTGATGCTAGAAACTGGCTCTAATTGCAAACCAGCCCAGGAAAATAATTCTAAAATTCGTGTGTCATGAGATCAACAACTATTTGAATAAGGTTAACATCCTTTCTAGATTTAGCATGTACGGTTTTATCGAGACGTTTTGGAACTCCGGCGAAAATCAGGGTTAACCACCTTCAAGTAAGGCCTGTTTAAGTGAATAATTTCAAAATGCCCTGAGCATAGAAACATGTGTTCACACGCTGCTTTGGGTATCAGCATCTTGAAGCATGCAATCGAGACTTGGGGAGTGTTACTTGACGTGACTTATTGTGCTGAATTTGGTTTTGTCACAGTAGAACATCACCCTCTATTGTTTTGACTTCCCAGGATCAAAGGAAGTAAGTCGAGTTTACGTAGTACTCTTTTACTCGGCTTAAGAATGTTGGTTTTGGAACTCGATCATCTTTAGTGTCTTTTAAGACCGAGTTTCGATGTCCGAGAATATGTTTCGAACGAGGATGTTGTTGGACCAGTTGTACACTCCGCTTAATCGGTGTGGGAGAAAACATTCGCTATGAAGAATTACATTCCTCTAACTATTTGTGGTTTTTATTTTATGCTAAGCCTCGAAATTAAAATTAAAAATACTTGTAATGTGACAAACCGTAGACAATTCCTTGAATTTAAAAAAAAACATGAGGCGAACTTTAGGCAGGTAGATTTGTTTTAAGTTATTTCACTGCTAACGCTTGCTGGACGCATCTATCGTGACAAATAATTTAGCGTGAAGCGAGAGAATCGCATAACGCACAAGTTACTTGTATTTCGGAAACTAGTAGTTTGGACTCGAAAAGGATTGGATTTTAGTGCCGTCCCTTGATTACAAAAACTGGAGTCTAATTTTTCATGCATAAATTAATAGGATATACTAATGACCGTGAAGAAAGGCACGTGCTGCTCACACTTCCTATGCCTGCTCAGAGCAATGCATTCTTTAACAAATTATTATTAATTACCAACCCACCGACCGCATCAAATCCAATTTCGTCTCTTGCATTCCGCGCCAAACATTTAAAATTTAGGTTGACAGGATGGGTCATTTGTGTGACCCTGGAATTAATAAATAATAATATATACGTTACTTTCTGGCCATGTTGGGCTTGTCAGGAGGAATGAATGACACGGAGGAATGATTAATTGTTGTCACTTTCATCGCCAGGCAGTCTGGAATTCGTTCCATGTTCTATCTATGAAAAAGCAACGCTGGCATTGTTACCTTTCATTTTTATTGGTTGATTCATCTGAGCAAAGGGGGACTCGTTGAAAGCAGCCAAATGCCAAAATTGAATGAAATACCGTCATGGACATTTTTTTGAACGTACCCAATATTTGCAATGCAATGAACAGATGTCCAACATTTATAAAGGTTGTTGGTTTAAATATATAGGGCATGGCATTACACTGCCGAAGATACCATTACTAATCAGAATTAGAATGAAAATTCAATCCGGGAACACCCCTATCAAACCGACCCTTCATACTTCACCTTTACTTTTACCCGGGTTTTTAACAAGGAAACTATTTTTCAGATGACTTCAAAAACCATTCTGAAAGTTTAGGAAGAACCGATCTGATAGCAGATTGGATTTTAGTTCACTGCTGGAATTTAACATTCTAACCACTAATCCTGGCGTTATTTTCCGGAGACCTTGTAAAGTTACAGATAATGGGGAATCAGAAAGTAATTTTAGCTGCGCTTGAAGCATTCGTATTCTCGACCAGGGCATACGAAATGACAAATCTTCTGTTTCATGCTGATCAGTGTGATGTACATGAAAAGCAGTTCCCTTGTCCGGGTAGTGTACACACTAGAAACCTGGAAAACCTGGAAGTTACGCACGTCTAGGATGCGTAGAAAGGAAACGAGCATTCTAAATTAATTTGAAGTTTGATATCATCTCTTTGATCCTCCAAACTCATTGTACTTATTGTGCATTCTACACATGCAATACAAATGCAACCGATCTTTTATTTACTCCACAAACATGCAAACAAGGAAGTCTGCAGTGCGGGAGTTTTTAGAGCAGATTTTTCCTGATTCAGCCGCAGGCGGCCGATCCGGTTCATGGAAGCTAAAGAAGCAGTAGCAGTCGTTGGATCTTTTAATGAAAAGCTGGTTAATAAGCTTCAATGTCAATAATGCAAGGGATTTGTAGGTTGTGTGCTTCAAAATTGAAAAGAAGACTTTGAGAATGAAACTGAGCTTGTTGAAAAGGCTTTTGCTACAGGGGACTTTTGGACGAACTTCTACTTCTGACTCGCGTCACGTGCCGGATTGGATTGGATTTGCATTAAATTTTTTGTTCAGGTAGGGTTTAGAATTTTGGGGCTTGTTAAATTCAAACATGTAGGCCTGACCAATTCCAAATCAAAAACCTGGTAATTTGTAAGTATTTTTATGAGAGAAGGATAGTTAGAGTTACAGAATTTCGCGGAGTGGCCGACTATTTGAGTAGAAATCGACCTTACAAATACCGTCTGTCGCAAAAGTAAGTTCTTCCCTAATTGTGGCTACCATAGCGGCGTAAAACTTCTGTTCCGGTCATTCAAATAATCCGATAACACCGATTTTTCCAACGAGGCGTTCCACTTGATTGTACTGCCGTGGTTCAGAGTTCCAGACTCACTGTACGCTTGGAATTGAACGCTCTGGCTGAAATGCAACACAGAGAAAAATCAGAATTTTATGATGAATCTGAATTTTCCGCCCACTTTCCCTTTCGTTGGGATTATTATCCAGCGGGCCACCCTGACCAATAATTTTCATCCCCCTGCTGATACCCTGGAGGGAAACCCTTCATTTTTTGTCTTGAAGACTTGAAATGTTCCTTCATTCATTGCCGCCGATTCTCATGAGATTGAAAGTCTTTAGTTTTTGGGCAAAGAACAACAGTCTCAGTGAAGTCTGACAAGACAAGGGGTTTAAATTTCTGTCTGAGTTAAGCGACACAGTCGGACGGTTACTTAAAGGACCACATGGACAGAGAAATTTAAGACATATTTTATAGTTACCATAGCACCCTTCCCTTCAGCTTGACAGGAAGGAAAGAAGACAACCCATGGGCGACTCGACTGGCCATGCCAGCCTGCCGCCGGTATTAATGAATTGTTGCTTGCTTTTATATTGTTGTTGTATTTTTATAATCTCATTATAAAGTACAATGCTTGGATTATCCATGCTTGCACCCTTTACAAATAACTAATGCAACAGAACAATATTTTCGAAGAATTTGATAATGTTTAATGTTGGAATGCTAAGGATGAGGGCGGTTTCATAATAATATTACCGTTTCTAACAATACACACATTAAGTGATCATGTAAAGGCTGATCTTGAATTGGGTTTTAATATTAGGATTTAGCTAATAGCTCCAGAGTTGGACAGAAACTTCAAATCAAAGTGGGTGTTAATTTTCTGCACAACTGGATTTGTCACCAGTTTTCGGGATCATCGTTACACTTTTCTACCCTGTAACTCATTGTTAACTATATTTATAGACCATTTCATTCAATTAAGAAATCCAATGATTCCTGGGCTTTATGAAATACCGGAGATTCTTATGAAGCGTCCCTCATGTGTGCAAATGTGGATAGTGGTGCCGTTCATCTCATGGGAGGAATTCGAATACTTCGCCCGAATAATATAATTTTATAAAAATCCCATTATAAACTAGTCATCTGACAGGGATTTTAATGTTGAATTTATGTTTTTGCTCGCATGCTCAACAATCAAAAATATATCATTTTAATCACTTCCTTCTATTTACCAGCTGTACTCTCATTTAATTTGATTTCAAACGTGTATACCTGGGCCGTATTCGTATGTATGTTGTACCAGAGCCAAGCCCCCTGCTGTCTTGACACAGTCGGAGACTTGGGAGATGAACCTAAACTCCACATTCCTTGTGTGTTCTCTAATGAACCGTTGAGAGTCACATAATTCTCCTTTAAATTTACAACTCTCTTGATACGGCTTCCCCTTAACATTCAAATTAATGAGCTTGATAAATACTCTCGTGGTTGGTTGGACTGGATGTGTCGTCCTCTAGTTCGTATTCGTACGAGATATGCAACTTAAAATAGACGAAAAGGCGTCCCAATCAATTATCCTAGGAAAGCAACTTACAAAGGTAATTACCTACATTTCTGAGGCAAGGAGAATAGATATTCATCAGGAAAAGGATACAAGGACATAAATTGTATCACCCGTTACATTTTACATTTCCCCGATAGTGTGAACCTACCTGGCTCTGGGTACAGATACAATGACTATACTGGTGGTGCTTCCAAAATACCAATCTCAACTGTTTTTGTTCTCACCTTGCTCGCTTTAATGACTTCGACATGACCATGATTTTCACGCCTAGTTGATATTCTAGATCACATTATCAAATGTTGGGTGTGTCTACACAATAGGGTATTATAAGAACAGCTAGGTCAGGTTCAGATTGTTTCTATATATAATCTGTCTGGAACGAATTTGATATTCTCATCGTATTCTCATACTATAAACTCACGCTGTGGTGTACATGTTTTACTCCTGGAAAGTTAAACAAGTACCAAATCACCTGTTTAAAAATTTATGATTACTTTGAAGAGAATTTAGTACATCAGTTCCAATATCAAATGCATTCATTATTAGTAAAGCCAGTAAAGCTTGGTGCAATGATCGAGGAAAGTCAAGCTATTATGGAATTATGGTCGAAGGGAAAAATATAACGACACGACCCACACACAACCTACGACAAGAGATAAAAATGAAAATTAACGTAATTATTTTTTTAAAGTGGTCCAACTGCTGAAAGGTACAGTCAACGGACCTACGCTCTTTCTTTGTATATAAACAAATTTTCGGACATTTTATGAATTCGATAAAAGCAGTTCATAAGGCGATGTCTGTATTAGCTCAAGAATCGACTTATATTAAGTCGTCTTTGAGTGCGTTTGTAGGGGTTTTGGCCGAATTGTAAAATGAAAAATTTTGCTTTCGGATTTGACTTGAACGTGTGAGTTATCTTTATGATTTCAGAATAAATGTGGTTGTTGTGTGTGTTTTTTTTACTAATTCATCCCGTGTGGTTAATTTTAGATAAAGTTCTGTATCAGGTTTCCTGTTAGTCGTGGCTAATACAAGGGCAACGAGTGTGAGTGCAACAAGGTATTCTTCCTGTGCCAGTTTGAGATAAAGTTGCGGGTGCGGGTGTACGGTGCAGTTAAAATGAATGAGTCTCACGTTGATCCTCCGTTAGTTAAGATTTAAGAGACTGTCTCATCCTGGCTAACCAAAAGAAATGGGAGAGGACTTAAAGTTAAGACAGGAGGATTAGGTTCAGGTTCCAGCGCTAAGAAAATCTGGAAATCTTATGTTTGTCAACACAGGGATTTCTAAGCGTGAGTCCAATGACTCAACCGTATCGCACGTTTTTCAACGACGTCAAAAGAAAAAGAACCCAGTTGAAAAAGAATAAAGCCCATAACGCTTCTTCTGATACGTTAAGGTGTTCAAGTTTTATAGTCGATAAATTGAATTAAGAATTCTACAAAGTAAGATCATCGTCAAGATTGAATCTGTTTGACACACGCGTATCTTGTGTTCTTAAGGGATGAGTAATGATTAGTGGTCTAATATTATACATCCTATGCATTTTGTAGAAAATTTTGTTGGAAGTTCAGTTGCGAGAAAGCTAAGTAGAAAAGTTGCGTGCTTCAAAATTCGATACAAGCAACCTGCTAGCGCATAGCGGTGGCATAATGAAGACCCGGATCGTAATTTGCACAAAGGACACGTTCGATGACAATATTTTACAAATCCAAAGATATCATCTGTTGATCTTGTTTTCGTGCATGAAATATCTCCTGGTCTTTTTGGTGTGAAGGTAGATTTTTGACAGAGCATTGAAATATAGTGTGATGTCTTAGAAAATGAATTTCTTTCTTATAGTTCTGGTGGTCTGCAATAGACCACCAGAACACTGTTTGTGGTTCGTAGAATTCGGACAATAATAAAGATCTTAACTGGAGGAAATCCCCCTACTTAGTTCGCGGCTTTCTTTTCCTTGTTTCGGTTCTTTAGTTCTGTGGTTCATGAAGTAAGACGAAGAAGATGAAACGGAAGGAAATCAAAGTATTTTGGCCAAGGTTACAACATCCATGTACATAGAGGGGAAGTGTTGAGTGTTGACGGAAATGATAAATTATAGGTTGGTTTAAACCTGTCTAAGAATGGGTGAAAGTGATATTGATCGAATGCGGGTTGTTCAGACCAAGGGGTTGTTTAACTTTTTTCTAACTGTTCTTTCCACTTTTTTTCAACAGAGTTCGGCTAGAAAAGCAGGGCGGAGCTTGGTAAGTAATTGGTTTTATTTTAAGACTATTCTATAAATACATTTAATATTATAAAATATAATAATATAGATACAATAATACCGTATAAATTTTCCTTAATCCCGTAGGTGCCCGAAGAATCAAATTACGTCTGATGCCGAAGAGTGGCTCCAAGTAAGTACAACACCAGTCATTTATTTCTCTAAACAAATGTGCCCTTAGTGTCTATTTTAAATAAATAAATGCTCCTTCTCTCTGTCTATCTGTCCGCCCTACGAGTTGAATACAAATTCGAAGTTCAAGCCAGAAGTGGTAGTAGAATCAGAATTTGTATATTTTGTCTATTTTGGGCTGTAATTTGAGTCACTCTTCAGACTCCACTGTTTTTCTTGTGTATTTTTTAAAGGTTAAGGTTAATAGAATACACAATCGCCTACCTGGCCTATGAATGTTTATTATTTTGTTCTTTTTTTGGGTAAAATGTTGAATGTTTGTAAACATTTCATGTACAAACATGCTTAAACTTGGCGTTAGTTTTTCCAGTCTTCGCCTTGGCGGTAAGATATAAACTCCCGTCAAGTTATCCTTGCATTGGCGGCAAGATTTAAAGATTTGATGCCATCCCCGACTGAGTTTTTGTAAGATCTCCCGGGTACTGGTGCGGGTTCCTTGTCGTTGCCAGGAATCTACGCATAAATAGTCGTTTGGAGTGTTGCGCTGAGAAGTGATAAGATCTTGTGATATTTATATTTATCACTTTCGTCTATCTCTTCGAGCCTCCATTCTCCCGACAAATGTATGTAACTACGCGAGGACATTTCGACTTGGTCGTGAACTTGAACTATTCCACGCATTTATTCCTTGCATTTGCCAACATCCCCATTGTCATTGAGAGAGAAGCTTGAATGAGTTGAATTAATGGACTGGTGACATCTTTCATGCTGTGATGAATGGCAATTAACTCTTTTCTTTTCTTGTTCGTCCGAATGACATGACATTCCGGTTACAATTTAAACAGTAAAAGTAAAAGCCCTGCTACTCCTGCTTGGCTTTTGTGAATTAAGACTAAGTGCATACACGCTTAAACGCAGCTTGAATATTACGTAACAAATATTACGAGCTTGTATTTCTGGGATCGATTATTCGTGTCTAATCAATCAGCCATTTGTGATATATTTAATGTCGTTTGCTGAGACTTAAAGTATCCTGCCTTACGATTTCGGGTAAATGTCCTCGTGAAAATACTTTCATTAACTGACATACGCCAAGTATCCACGCATTTTTTGTATTCTTGTCGTACTTGCTTTCCTCGCAGTATACAGCAACTGAAATCCGACTTCGGAAAAGACCACTTTTAAAGTTTACGCCAAACTAATCGTAAGTCCGTCAAAATGACCGAATCCCCATTGTGGCGAGGGGGCTCAGTATATAGGCACGCATTGCTGATATTTCTGTAACGTTTATCCCTACAGATTGATCTCCATACAGTTCAAGTGATAACTGCGACGGAGACACAAGGTCGATTTGGCAACGGACAAGGGCAAGAATTTGCTGAAAACTACGTTTTGTCTTACTGGCGACCCGAGTTGGGAAAATGGGTCCGGTACCGGGACTATACTGGAAATGAGGTACGTATTTAAGTATTTAATTGAAGTTATGCACAATGTGATATTTAAAGAAATTTAATCTGAAACGTTTTGCCCCCATGGTACAATTCAATGCACCTGCCAGAGTTTCCAAGTGATGTTGAGAAAATTGAAACCAAAATCCGCAAGGTTAATTAAATTTTTAATAGCTTTCTCAGAGCCCTGAACTGGAATAACCCTATTACATTAATTAATGCTACACACTTCCGCTTAACAGACGCAGACACCTGAGCACACAGAGTAAGTAAGAGTAAATGCGGGCTAGGGCGGGTGACGAGATCCGGAACAAGAGACCATTTAGAACAAACTAATCCTATTTATGAATCCCTAAACTCAATTGAGTTTGATCTAATCCAATCCAGTAAATGGAATTACCTAGTTTGTGAGATGAAGTCTGAGAGTGCTATGGCCATTCCATGAACAACATTTCCATCTTCGCAATGTCATAGAACCACCACCGCAGTCTGGTTCCCATTAAACGCTAACACTGAATTTGTGTGGGTGTACTTTGTGCGGTGCGTATGTCTGAAATAAACCAGGAAGGAATTTCTCTCCGGGTGAAATGAAACTGTGGAATTGGATTTGGTTCGGTTCTTCGGTCGGTAGGTTTATGGTTGCCCGGCTCAATCAATGCAAATTGGCACTCCCGTGAGCTTCGCAAATGACCAACTTATAAATTTTATTGTTTCTTCCCAAAACAGTTCCGTCGGGTATACAAGGATTTGGTGTTACCCCCCCCCCCCTCCCTCTGCTTCCTTAGCACTTTAGCTAATAGAATTTTCCTTGGATCTGTGCATTTCAAAGTTTGCAAGAAGTTCAGGGACGCCACATTCGAACTTCCAATTAAATACCGAACACAAGAGATAAATTTCTGTTTCCGAAAACTTGAGATGAGCACCTTAAACAGGAATAGTCTACATATTCCGGATAGGAACATCGATTTCTGCTAGATTTTGACAGAAATCTAATTAAAACCTCCGGCTTCTTTGTATTTTTTTAGATACTTCCGGCAAATATAAATACGTATTTGGCTTTCAAGACAGAACTCAAACCACCAATCATTGCCTCGAAACTTCGGTTTCTGCCGTACAGCCATCATCGGCGAACAGTTTGTATGAGAGTGGAGATCTATGGATGCCCTTTCAAAGGTAATTTACAGGTGTTTTCTATTTTGATTTAGACCGACTTTTGCTTTTCTAAATATCAACCGCCGCAAACCGAATATCTTCCCAGAAATGAAACTTCCGGTCACGGTCTTGAAGTTTTGCTCCAAATAAGGTTCTGAATTCCACCCTGGCGTAAAACTATCCTGCCACAAATTTTGAAGGTGTTTCTGCTGGTGCCTAAGCACCCGGCCCGTCTATTTTAATTGGAGACTCATTAATTAGTGTTCTGTTCTTACTGATATTCTTCCTTCGCGGCCTCACTTTGTTGAGTAGCAACCAAGTATTAAACTCGTAAAATGTCCCAAACACCAAGGCTGACGCTGACACTCATGTCTTGCTAAAAGGAAATGGTCCTTTCCTAGGTTGGGGTTCCTGTCATGTCCTGCCTCTTTTCTTAAATTAAGACAAAGTGTCAGCGTCACTTTGTTTGTTGCGTCTTATTTCTTAAGCGTCAGGCCTCGCCTTCACCAGTCCTTGCACTCACACACTTCGACTCTAATTATATTTATTAGTTAGGTCACTTCTGGAGACGTGGGTTCGAAATGCCTGAAATATGGGAATCATTCCTCAATGTCGTGTCCAACTCCAACCTCCGTTTCCATTGTCACTTAACGGCAGCTGTGTAGATTCAGTATGTGGGGGACCACATTTGTAGTTGAATGATTTGGACACGAAAATCAGAGATTTGACTCCACTCGGAGATGTCACGATTTTAACAATGCTATTAATTATGAAACCGACCGGCATTATGTCGGAAGTTGAAGTCGTGCTGATACACTCCCCAAACTTTGAAATTCAAACTTGAGTTCGGAAAATTGTGAGCGGCTGTTAAATGAACACTAGAGATGTCACTAATAATGCATTTAACTTTATTTTTAAATAAAAGTAACCCTTCCAGGATATGCCAAATTGTAAATAAGATAAAATACTAGTGCCTGGCTGTGAACCCTTTTCGCTAAGTTGTAAAGCAGTCGAATTAAGCATTATAAGTCTTCCGATTTCTATCGAAACCGGACCCAAGTCGATTGAGACCTTCTAGTCTGTAATTGATTCGAATTGAACGCAGTAGCAAAAACAAAAAATTGCATAGTTGTATTTGGCATCAGATCTAGGGCAATATTATAATAAGTTGAGGTATTCATATTTCTTGATCAATATCAACACAGTCGCCGAGTCGGCACATCATTTCACAAGAAAGGCACATCATTTCCTTGTCAGCTCAATTTCCCTTTAGAATCTAGTTTATGACACAAATGGAATGAATCCATTACTTAATAGACTTTTCTCCTTAGCTCTACCTCTGCCACATTGAAAATCGTTCAGATTTAATGAGAAACGGGAATACCCGGTCCGCGAGCTAGGTTTTCTTGAGTTAAGTAAAGAAAAGTATAGGAAAGTGAAGGAAATGGGTTTCAGGTAACATTTCCTTCCTTATTTGTACTACGTAAAGTTTCCAGTTTCTTGCGCTTCTAATAATAAGGAAATGGGGAAGGAGTGAAGTGACAAGAAACGAATGACACTTTTCGTTCCGCGTAATATTCGTCTGACAAGGAAACCAAAGGTGGTGCGTAAACCAGATCATCTCAAAACCAACCCGAGACGAGACGTGAGGTCATATCAATATGCTGACCACAAGTTGTGACGGATTTTTCGGCACTTGGATTTTTAGTTCTTGCTAGAAATTTTTGAAACGATGTATGGTAATAATGAATCCAAAACTATTTTCCGTATGAGCGAAACTTTCGCATTCGCCGCTAAGAACTACTAATTCTTGACGGCTCAACCTTTGAGTATTTGAGCTTTACATGAAATGTGGTTTCCCCGTAAAATGTGTGGAATACCCCATACATACTATCGTAACGAGATGAAGTTTCGCTTCGTTTTCTTAATATTTTTGGTGAAGATTTTCGGTAGTTGCGGTTTTTGGTCTTATGGTGTTAGAGTGATGTATTGAGGTTCCGTATTGGTTTTGTTACGTAGGTGGTCTCTTGAGCTATACGATGCCTCAAGGAAGTAAAAGAGGAGAGAACTGGAACTTTTACGATCACACTTATGATGGATTTTGGGATGGAAACTCGTTGAAGAACGGTTTAGGTCAACTAATAGGTATGCATACAATTGCGGCTATGACTTCATTTAAAAAGACAGACTTTGTTTGTTGACCTAACCTAACCTATATATATTCAGATGGGCGTGGAGGACCAGATAACTTCAAGGATGATTATTACGGTCACGAAAGAGGTAAACATAATATTCGATTCTATTTTTAACATTATTTGTGTTTTCCAAAATTATACAAATGTTGAGGATTTGTAGATGTTAAGTGGGGACCCAGGGCACAGAGATACGTGTAATAAACGGATAATAGATTCAGAATTACAATCAAGTTAAGCGTACCAGTAGTGTCTATGACCTGATATATTTATATCGGTTGTGCAAAGTTCTCAGAATTGCTGCGTGTTTTAAAATTATAAATCATTATTATGCGAAAAGTTAGACTTCGGCAAAACGATACCATTATCTTTGGAGCAGAAAATTAATAAGTACCCATTGTTACTGCGCAGGGAACCGAGACCTTCGAGAGCCTTCCACACTTTAGTTCTAATAGATTTTTTAAATATACGAAGGCGTATGCTAACAGAAACACCTGTGATTTCAATCTCGAGAATGTTCTAGGCGTCAGGAGCTTACTTTACCTTACCCTTTCACCTCCAAGCATTTCACATTTTGTGTTCAAATTGGTTGTGCAAACATTCAATATTTCTTTTCGTCAGAGGAGATCAGAGAGGAACACAGAGTTCCAGAAGAATAATTCTTGTGGAGGTAAATTTCTCACGCCCAAGTCTTCGTACTACCACAATCTTCTGTCTACGTCTCTTTTTATTATCACGTCCATTCAAAAATGAAGGAGAGAGAGAAAGAGACGCATCTGTTGTTTGTTTGAAAAGTTTACCCATGAACATAAAAGCAGAAAGTGAATTCCAAATTACTAGCTCCCTTCGGGTAAAAAGTGGAATTGATGTTCGGGGATGGAGGTAGGAACGGTATCCTTCCAAATCTCATCTGAATACCAGTCGGATTTCTAGTTACGACAGACAGAATGTTAACCAAGTAACTTATGCAATGAAATTTATCCGTGCGACCACCTGTGCCACAGAATCATGTCTTTGTCACCTGAATCGGTCGCCTGGGACAGGTTTCAAAGCTATTATGCTACTCCTACGATTTATACTCGGTGGTCGATGACTCATAAGCATGGCACATTTATTCAAATTATTTCTTATGGTCAACGATTGTTAGAATAAGGTGCTCTTTAATCACGGTCTGAGATAATTAGTCATGCTGTGTTTATCAGCGGCGTTCATGTCTTTTATGAACTAACACTACTTTTACTGTCGCGTGCGAAAATATTGTGTCGAGTGGCTGGTCGTAGTATTATGGTAATTTAAACTTTTTTCAAGATGAGACCTAACATTTGGTATCTGCTATCTATCGGTGTAGGTTGGGTCGGATGGAAGAATGACTCCAGAAGTTCTAACAGCCCAGTCGAAATTCTGTTCAAATTTGAGACACCCCGAGAATTCACTGCAGTTCATATTCACGCCTCCAACCAGTTCACCAAAGATGTTCAGGTGAGGTATTTCTGCCTTTGATATATTGTTAAAAACTTCTTCCTAAAATTGCAAACTGAATTGACTTTCCCAGTACTGATAGTTAGAAATAATTACATGATTTTATGAGTTGTTAGGGATTATAAATAGTTGTAATCACCTTCGGTGTATTGCTTGTAATGTACTTTAGTACAAGAGTACAGACGCCATATAGTAGTATCCAGGATACACTGTTGGCAGAGCTGTTACTATTCTCATATCGGATTTCTCAGGTCGAACAGTGGATAACCTGTGAAATCATCCAAAAAAACATGTTTTAGCTTTCTGCATTGAATTAGAGTTGGATCTGATAAATGAGCATCCGAATCCAGAGAATCTGAAGCACGAATGTTTACAGCCCACACGGTTTAAAGCAAAGCGATGACAGGTTTAATGCACTTTGAAACTTTGTTTGTTTATACTGGAAAGTAGATAAATTATTCGATTGTCGCTCATTCTGATACATTTATCAGCAAGACTAATCAGTTTCGGTGCTCTCGTATGAACAGCATACGTTAACTTTAGTCCGCTTTATTCGCCGCACCGCCCAACAAATGTCAACCCTTGTTGCGTTTCAAAAATGAAATGAGACGACAGTTTTACTTTGTTCTGTTTTGTCCCTTCATGGTTTTATAAGGCATGACAAGTCGGTCAGACCCGCCAAGCCAACCGAATAAAATTAATGGAACTGGACAGTTGGACAATTGAGATTAAAAAGCATTCCAGCATGCGTGTTTTTTGTTTTGATTCTGTTTGACGGGTATGACTGGACAATCTTTTTGAGGTCGTTAATAAATTATGTTTTTAACTATGGTTGTTGTATTCTACTTTAGGTATGTATGCATTCGCAGGAAGCCTTGTCTATCACTCAAATTATAGAATTAAATTCTTTTAAAATATTCGTGATGCCTACGGGATTTAGGAAAGTGACCGATCTTGGTTCCCCTTCCCTCTGATGCGCAGTGACGACATAATTTGTGAATTGCCCGCCACCCATGAGAATGAACAACTAATGCAACAACATGTTCAGAATCGTCATTTCATCCTTCATTTCGTAGACTTTTCCTAAACAAAACTAGTCGCATTGTAATGTAAGAGTAGGAACACATTTTGATAAGTCTTGACAAGTTGACGTAACTTGTCAGCCCTTGTACTCCGTAGACAGAAGAGGTAGTTGACGACCAACGAGCCGAACTAATCCTACCAATCAATCTCCCCAGGCAGGAGACCTCAGCATTTGTCTACAATGATGATAATTATCGATCCCGAGAAGTGATAATATGGAAATCAGCCAAAGAAAATGATTACACACGAAACGGAACAGGGGACTGTAAATCTTCAACATAGTAAATCCAATGATCATAAGCATGGGTGGTTTGGCTTGTTGGAACATACAATACAATAATCCCGAGACTGGATTTCCCGGATTCCTGGAATAGGAATTTTAATATGAACTCAACACAGTAGCTACTGACGATCACAATTCCTAGGGCATTTCAAATAAATGGATGGAAAGCAGATATTTCTAATTTAACAAATAATTCAAATCATTTAGTGTGTTTAGGGCCAACCAATTTTCTGAACGATATACATGGTAGGTTGCCGGAAAATTAAAAGAGAACTTGATACACCGTATACATTTGACCCCAGCTAAGCGTGACTTTACAGAGGTCAGATGAAAGTGTGCCGTTTTGTATGCAAGTAGCACCGAATTTTGTAGTTCTAAAATAGAAAATAAAAATATTTTTAGGAACGTGGACTTTTCACAAAATATTTAAACACAGAAAAAGTTTTTAAACGACTCGAACTTGTTCCTTAATTTGTTTATTCAGGTCATACGTAAATAACCTGTGCCACACGAATATGATTTGACAATCATGACTGATCTGGTTATGATGTGTCTAAATAGATAATAATATTCGAATCCATCACCTTGTGGTCATTCCTTGTTCTTCCTTATAAATTGAATTTATCGGTCCTGTTTCTGTTTGTGTTATCTAAATTGGTTTCGTAATTGTAAATTGTAAGTGTAAGCGTATGTATAGTCCACATTTGTTTTACCTGTACTCGCCTACCTAAGGCAATACTCATTAGTCTTAGCTCGTTATAAATCATGGAGCCAAAGTGGGTGGATTTTAATTTGAGCCGAGGAAAACGAATTGGAGAACTAATTGATTGATTTTTATCATTTAGACCTGTAGAATGATAGAGAGTGGTTTTTACCCTATAAATTAAAACTTCCTAACTATTTTCTTCAAGTTTTTTGTGCCCGGAAGATTGTAATTTTTTTTATAAACAAAACCTGAAATTATGTAGAAACAGGAACCAGCCTGAACATTAAAAAATGTAAGAGGTGTTTAACTTCAAACGACAAAAACCCTCAGGGAATTCAAAAAGTACCTCCTTACCACTTTGTCAATTGTTCTTGGGCCCTAGATGTATTTTTGCGGTTATCTCGTACGAGGTGCATTGAGACATTGTTTGGTCAAAGGTTGTGAGATAGGCTGTCGGATAAGGGGTGGTACCTCACGTAGCCGCGACATCGTTCTCTGACATTTAAATTTTCTTGCGCTGACGGTAGACGTATTTTTCATTTTCGATTTAAGTGTTCTTAAGGTCTAAACATATATAAGATCTTGGAGCTCAATTCTGGTAAGGCTTTCTTAAAAATGCCCCGAAGAAGTCAAAAGGATGCATCAGATTTAATTGTTCCTGCTCATACTTGGTCCTTGTTTTAATAATTGGGGTTCCTTTTTATCTTCTTTTTTATTTCGATTGAAAGACAATGCCACACAGTGAGATTCGAGAGTTGAGTAATCTGTGAAAAAACAAGATGAGGATTGCTGGAGTCAAATACTGGATAACTGGATATGGCACCTATGGTTTGGCTAGTTCATTAAAATGAAAAGAGTGACGTTAATGCTTAGCTTTATGACGGGGAGGACTGACGCGCAAATATTTATTCAAATTGACAATGAGTCCTTGTTCTTCATGATGGACTTACCATAGTGAAGTTGAAGGGCCCAACAACCTTTGTTGAAAGCAAAATTTATGTGTTCTTGGGCTTCCACCATTCAAAGAACTTTACGAGGCTCGTAAAAATGTCACTGACAATTAAAACGCTCCTGCATTCTCTCCAGAGATTTTTACCACTGCATTGTTCAAATGATTGGTTTCTATCAACCGGCAAGTAGAGCTTGTTGCGAACGGAGAATAAAATGTGCTTGATAAATTATATTCTCAGGTATATATGTGTTGTTTTCGTTTCTTTTGTTTTTCCTTTTTGGTGGGTTTCGTCAATTCCGTTTAAGGGAATATGTTTGTGTCAGGAACTACTCGCTAGTGGTAATGTCACAGTTTCTTTTTTTCGTATTTCTTTGAGATTTAAAATTCCGCTCTTGTCTTAAGATCTGATTATCTGGATTTACCGTGCCGCATGTACAGTTACAGTTCCTGAGCGTTACGACCAGATCTTCTTTTGGATTTATTTAACGATAAACTTCATTTCAAGGAAAATAAGCATCTAACAAAATTACCAAGAAGGGCTAAAATTCATATTTAAATTTAATGTTGTAATATTGCCTCGCTAGTAGAGTTGTGGTTCAATCTCTTGGACGGATATGGTTTAGACCACTTCGTTAAAGCAAGCTGTTTCTCGTATACTACTTCGGTACATATTTGCTAGGCAATGTTGAGTTGAGTTCATTTCGCTAAAACCAAATAATTCCTTGTCGACATTTGAGAATGCTATTTTCGGCAATTGCACTCTGACTCGACTCATAATTCCCCATGCCAGTTCCTCAGCACGAATCAACTTTATTTTCAGTTTGAATAAATTGAATTTAAATTGCAAACTTGACATAATTTGGAATGGAATTCCATCCCGCCGCGTCGAGTTGTGTTGACAGGCTACTTGGCGGGGAGTAAAATATTAAAGTTCCATTGGACACGGAAATGTCCGTGAAGGTATTTTGTCTGTCAAAATTATCATCAAAGCAGGATATGACTACATACATGCACCTGCATTCCAAATGTCAAAGTGCACTGTGAATGCTTAGCAGATGCACTGTGTTGTCTCTGGAAAGAGTCGTACGTATTGAAATCTATGTGACAAATGCCACAAATGCGTGATCTTGGATTTTGTTTGAGACCCGGAAAACAAACGTAACTTTGTATAGAATTTTGTAAAAGAGTTGGTTCTGAAGATTGCAACTGGACAAGTGAACTGCAGTGGCCCAAAATTTCACATATCAACTGCCGGGAAAGAATTACTCGTATTTTGTGCGTATCTTCGGGAAGGCAATACATATGTGTATCATGTCAATGCATATCCGACCCGGCACGATGATTAAAAGCAAACCCTGAAAAGAAGATAATAATTAGCCCTTTAGGATTCTTACTCCAGAAATGTCAAAATCCATACATCAGAAGAAAGAGGGCGCTTCTTAAAACTCTGATTTATTAGAAAAGTCAGTCGCGCCATGCTACGTGCTTGCTCAAATCTCATGAATTACTTCAACAGTCTATGGGGGATTTTTAGAGACTACCTGCAGAAAATGCGAACGTTGTTCCGTTTCATTGCCGCTATGAAACATTGCATCTTACTTAATTAATTTAATTTTGACATACGCACTCCTTCACATAACTTCTCTTCAACCGAAGACTCGACTCTTGCCCGCTGGCAAGGGAGAGCCTAATGTAACTTACCTTTCACAAATGAGACATGAAGCCCTAATGAATATTTATTGCTGTGTGAGCCAATATTCTGGGCAAAAAAATTCATAGGATGAAATGTGAAGAGATTCTGGTAGTAGTAGTTCATAGTTACATCCGAAATTGAGTGAGTGCATGAGCCAATTATGAAATCAGCAATGCAAATGACTTAAGAGAGAACTTAGTTTTCATGAATTCATGGAGTCTCGCACAAGCTCCGAAGGAAAATGGAACAAGTCGTTAATAATAAGAACGAATTAAGGGAAATGTCGCATAATTCATAACCTGGATGGCTCAAGCTCTAGAACTAGAATTCTCCAGAAATACCAGTTGGGCTTACTCTTTTTAAGCCGCTTGGAATGGAACAGGAACGCTAGCCTAAGCAAAACCGAAGAAATTGTAGTCAAGTTCTAATTCTAATGAGCACCTTCGCAGTTGAAGCAGAAAACGGGTTTCATTACCAGACTTCTTTCTTAACAAATCGCTTACTTGCCTTATTTTCTTTCAATCAAATCAATCATGAAATATTAATTGGTTCCTTCAATTGAATGAATTAACGAAAATGTTTTCGTTCATCCATCCTTCGTAAACATTCGGCGAATGTTTACAAAGGGAAGGCCAAATTACATCCCGACCTGTGTAAAGGTTAAGGTCATTAGCGTTAGCTACAAATATGATTTATTAATTGTCTTCTGTGGTTTTTGAAATCCGAATTAAGCGATGTAGTCGGATGTCGAATCACTAGAGCTTCTACTTTAAGTTAGAAGGACTTACATTATAGTATGCAAATAAAAATAGAAAATATTTGCAATACATCTTTCAGAAAATATAGGCTTGGTTTTGATCTGAACTGAAAGCCATTAATTTCAGACTAGTAATTTTTGCCCATGATAGATAATGATGCTCAGGATTTCTTGAGTACACTTCCTTGTTCTTGTTTAATAGTCACTAGTTCGCACGCTACCATATGCAATCCTAGTAGCGAATAATTCTTACATGTGCGATGTTCTTGGTGAACAATTTATACCTCGTTAAAGATGCGATGATACAAGGCAGCTGATTTGAAAACCCTGAGCGTTCTTCATCTTTGCTAGACTAACCTTTATCTCAGGTGCCAAAATTCCCAGACCATTAGTGAAATGGAATTCCTGCAGCGGCTTCCCGACAGTGCAATTGGAGTGCAGTCAGAATATATGGCGTAACGAAATGTGCATGGAATGCCCTGGCCAATGAACTTTATATTTCCCAATCATTCGCCCACGCCCTGTTTTCTAACAACATTGATACTGGCGCTATGTTTGTTATAAATTCAGCTGTGGTTGTTTTTCCTGAAACACGATTTATGATCACTGGTGAAATAGATTCTTATCATTAGGTCGGGCTAGTTGAAGTCCTTTAGAATACGCCTGAGCTGTAAATCCGGTTGTTGTGAATGCGAATGAGATAGCCGAAATGTTAGATAGGATTTTGCATCACTGCGCTTCCGGTTGAACTTCAACTTGGATTTATATTGTGGCAGGTACGTACAATATGTCATGAATTTGACAATTTGGTAATAAATGTCGTCATTAATTAGCATTAGCTGATGAAGCAGGGCCAGATATCATCGCGTGTTTTCGTAAGGAGTGGGTTAACCCTCCAAATTTTGATGGTGTGCCTACTTATAATAAAATACACCACTGTGAAGACGCTAGAGCTGCTTGCACAGCTATTGCTGCAACGGATTGCCGCTATAAATAAACGCACATATTTTTCTAAAGAAACTTGATTTCACTTAATTGCTAATCTAACCAGTACATGCACGCTTTCCAATGCATTTTATCGTTCCATATTGTTTTGAACCAACCGTGAAATTGTTAAAATCGTTCAGATCAAAATAGAAATTTCACTCACAAACTTAAATGTGGGTTTCTAATTGCCTTTCGCAGAATGGTGTGGCTATGCAGAGAAGAGTGAAGGATAATATTCATTTAAATGTCAACATTTGCTTTCTCTCCCTTTTCATTTCCTTTCCATTAAATGCAAGTTTTCCATTATTTGAGATTCTAACTCCGACTATCCCAAAATTCTAGTGAAAGCTTTCTATTTCCGCGCGCCAATTGAGAGAAAGGTGTGAGTTTTGGAAAGAAAGGTTTCCTTCCCATGCATCCACCCGCAAAGGTACTTCTTACTTTCTTTACACAGGTCGGTTCATAACAATTTACCCTACCTGCCTGTCTTGTATACAATCGAAGTTTGAGGTTGTAAGAAAAAATTAAATGTACAGGAGAACTCAAAATATGGAATCCATTGAGTTATATTATTATACATATCGTTGGTAAATCGAAATGACGAGTAGTACTGGTTCAAGTTAGTGAGTCCAGGACAGAGAATAACTAGTTGCCCAATATTTATTAGCCTTGGGTTAAAGTGCAAAATTACTAAACGGTTCAGCAAAATCTCAAAGGTGGAGAACAACAGAAATGATATCTTTGAAATATTTTGAACTGCAAAGATGTGCGGTTGGTCACATTGGACATGAGAGAACTAAGTATACTATGAACCACCCTATAATTTTACTTACCTACCTTTCTTTCATGAAAATTGAGAGATTGAGCGGTTCTTCTTCGTCCCTTGTTGATACTTTCCCATCCCACTTCAAAAGATGAAATATGATGATAATGGAGCGTCAATTCTCAATCCAATTTCATTTTTCATTCCTTGAGTGTCTACATGGAGCGTAGTAGTTGGTTGACGCTTGTAGTCCCGCACTACAGATCATTTATATTATTATGGCCATATGCCAGAATACACTGCAACCGTTACATGACAATGGAAACAGAAACACAAATCCTGAATGTACCAATAGATTCTCCAAAACATTTATCACACTCGGCTCTCTCTTCTAAACATACTCAGCCCGTCAGGGGGTTCTTCTTCTATATTTATGTCCTCCTCAGAAAACAATCTTCAAAATGAAAATTAAGAATGTATAAAAGAACAAGAATTTTTTCGCATATTCCGAACCGAGTGCTTCCTGTAATATTTCTACAAGCAACGGTAACTGATTATTCGGTCATTTTTCAGCGGTGTCAAAGTTTCATTAAATAATTTAGGCGTCATGAAGCGATATCCAAATTATCGTAACTTTCTCAAAGATTTACGCAAAAGAAAATATAATATTCAATATTTGACATTCACTTGTAAGATACGACCATAACCCATAGATATTGCCTGGTGAAAGGGCTAGCTTTTCATTTCGCCTATTAGGAAGTACCCAGGAAAACATGCAGTGCAGATAGAGCTCTTTGAAGCAACCATGCACCACACTGTCTGCTCGATGAGTCGAACTGTAACCATAACGAAGCAAGCGATGGCTGCTTTTATCAAGGTGCGTCTGATAAAGTTGAAAAATATGTACGACAAGTTCAACTTCGTGAATACTTTTGTGCGTATAAGTAGTGAGCCGTACGAAATTCCTGCAATGTAATTTTACAGTCTTAGAATGAGTGCGTAGATAAGAAAAATGCAGCTATCCTGGTGCGCGGAAAGTGAATTCGGGTGTAATTTGAACAAATAGGGAAAAGATGGATGAACACTATTCCCAGATCTCATTGGTGAAAGCAATTTTCCCCAAATTCGGTGTACTGTTCTGGGAAGCATTTCTTGGATAGAGTGTATTAGTGTACTTGGAAACATGGAAATTGATATTTCCTCATTCTTTTTTTCCACTTCATAGGTGTTCGGGGAAGTTCGTGTGTTATTCAGTGTCGGAGGTAAACTGTTCCCTGGAGATCCGATCACGTATGCGCCAATGGAGGTAAGGTAGTGTTAGTGTGTACTGGGTGGCTCATAGCCTTTTAACCCCCTATAGCCCACTTGCGGAGTCGGCGAATACGTGAGATATTCAATTTGTAGAAAATCTTATAAAGGATTAGGAAACCATTCCGTTTGAAAATCCGATGCGCTTAGCTGCGCTGGCGAGTGCTGAAGGAAAAATCAGCACGAAAATATGGATTATTTTTTTTACCGAACATGCCCAAAATAGTCATTTAAAAAAATCCATCGATGCTAACTTTTTGCTATATTTTTATCCGAATTATAAAATTTTGTTTGACCGATTTGGAAAAAGTTGATTTTCACTGGAAATTTAAATACCGCAGAATATTTCGTCCAAATGCGTTACCAGTGAAAAATCAACTCTTTCAGCCCAGCCACGTGTGCATCTCAATTTCAAGCGGAATGGATCACTAGATCCTGTACAAGATTCCCTACAAAATACATATCTCAGGTTTTCTTCGTGTCCTCACAATGGGCTGCAGGGTTGAGGGTAAAATGTTTTGTGCCACCCCGTAGATCTTTAAGAGCCGTGAATGTGTTATAACTTTTTGTGTTTTAAATTTGCAGGACTGCATCTTTGAGGATCCGAAAAATGTCACCATTAAGCTTCATCACCGAGTTGGCCAATTCGTAAAAATTCAATTGTTCTGGGCGGCTAAGTGGATCCTCATTAGTGAAGTCACGTTTGATTCCCGTGAGAACAAAATCCCCTTTTTCTTCTTAACTCCTTCGCTCGCTCATTTACATAATAAGTCCTCAGAGTCCGTGACTTTTATTCCTTCTTCAATGACGCGCTTACCCACGCAGTTTTTTAAATGCGTCCCTTGTTCCACACAAATTTAACAACCTGGATGAGGCTTTCGCTGTTATCGATGATCACTTACTTGTCTGCCTGACTGACAACTACTTTCTACATATCTATCCCTCGTGGATGATTTCGTGTCAGGACAACTAATTATGTTTCAGAAAGTATATTCAATTCTTCCTAACTCTGCCTTAATCTCGTACTTTCTTAACTGATGAATATTTTTACAATTCAATTAGATATTTTATAAACAGCCCCGAATGTAAATCATTGTGATTTGCGAACAACACCATAGCTTTTCTGAGAAAGCAGGATCATTCATTTTATTGACAAATCTTTATTTTCATCTGAAGTATTCAGTCTCTAAATTGTTGCAAGAAAGTTTGAAATCCATCGAACTCCCCCTGTGGATTTATTAAGAAATAAGCTAACTAAATCTTGCCGCTTGCAAAAAAAATTCAAAATTTTTGAAACGTTTTTGTTTTCACGGGTAGCTAAAATTTAGCATTTCTCACTCACGATGAATGTAGGCTGTGAATTACAATTTCTTCGGGGCTTTCCGAAAATGTAACAAATTTTCTTTAAGATTCACGACCTTAAAAACGTGGGTCTATTGTCCAAACTAAGCTATGGTCATAGGAGATTAAATCTTCGTAGTATTGTGTTTGTTCTGTTGTGTCAATAAGTCGTTGTTCAATAAGTGGGTATAAAACACATTAAGCTAGTTACCGGTCAACGACTTACTTATGCAATTTATCTAAAGGGAGTCATTTATCTAAATTGTTATTTACTAACCACTAAAAATATTAGGAGAAAGCAAAAAAAGTTGGCGCTCTCCTTTAAAATTTAGACGTCATTATCGTAATAACTCTGCGAACTCCTTTCTACGAATGCCGCTTTCTGTCTCGCAAAAATTCAGCGAAGGAGAGTCAAATCATAAAAAATTTAAGCACCAAAATACCAACCTACGGTATAAGATACAAAACACACGCACCTTTTCTTTGTAAATAATCAATGATCCTGAGAAAGCATGAATTGAAATAAGGTTTAACTTAATGCTTGCCTCTTCTGGGATCCACCGTCCACATGCCGACATTTATATTTCATATTTTCTTTTACCTTTGCCCATTTGCTTTATCTGTAGAAATGGGAGGCAGGTAAGGTAGTCAGAAAGAACTAAGACATTAATAAGATAGAAGAAGAAAGTCTGTAAAAAAAAATGCGCGTCTAGCACTTCGCAACTCGTACTATCACTCATCTCTTAAATAATTCAGAGTTAAGTAGAAGAAGAATTCGCTATCTTCAATTTTTTTAAGGCTCGCTTCATATGCCAACAACTGGTACGGAGCTGAGCTTCTTGAGCAATTGCTTTCCTTCTTTCCACATGGAATGTTTCGAAGTAAAGAATGTCTCAAAAGAATATCCAGCGAAAGAAGGACCTTACCGAGTTGGGATCTGATATATTTGGACTCTATGTTATGACACGGTTTATATTTTCATGCACAAACTGAACTACAGTTGGAGATTCAATTTTCTACTATCTGCAATAATAGTACGTTAACGACTATCGGGAAACAGATGTATTTTTTACGAACGGCTAAAATTAATTATACACATTTGTGTGATTCCTCACAAATGTATAAGTAGAATTCTGATAATGAGGCCTTGGCGATGCCGTATAACTCAAGTTCAGTATAAAATTATTTTGATTAGATTATTTATTTGCGTGTTCTATATTATCAAGTGTCTGGTTTGGAAGGCAATCGATAAGCAAATGGCTTGGGATGCGTTTTCGAGTAGGTGCGATAATTAGAAAAAGCATGGATTCCCTTTCCTACTCATTTTTCACTATGGCTTTACGTCCTGATATTCTGAATTTGTCTTATGTCTTGAAATTTCTTGTTGGCGTATTTCAGAGCCTGCAATGGGAAATTTTACAGATGAGAGTGCTACTGTCTTGACCCCGGAGGACAATGTGTTGTTGGCTCAAAGCGATGCTTCTGAAGGATTTCAACAACCGGGGAATCGACTTCCGGAAGAGACTCCCAGTAAGTTCACGCACCTTTCTTCCTTCCACTCACCCGAAGCTGTATTCAAATCAGCAAAGGAAATCCAAATATTTAGCTTTCACGTGCTTATGTGCGTGTGCTTTTTGCTAGTTTCAAACAAACAAGAAAGTCCATGTGGAGACAGCAGTCGTCTGTCGCAGGCAATAACCGAATTAGGCATTTTATGTCTGGCCATATTCAAGAAAATAGCGTAGAAATTGTTCTTGTCACTCGTCGGTGGCCACATAAGAAGGCCACTTTTCATATGAAAACCAGATGGACAGGAGAAACCAAGATGAAGGATTACATTAAATTATTATATGAGCATGTTTTGAGACATCAGCTGAAGACGAAAGGAAATTGACATGTACTAGGTTGCTGTACGGGACGACACAAGCCAAAACCTTTGAACATTTGACCACTTTCCCGTAGCAATTGATAATGCAATTCAATCCTCACTTCGTACCTTCAGTTAAAGGTTAAAGTGAAAAATCGAAAGTTGAAGCTCTGGTTTTTCTCTCTTTTGACTTTCTGTTATCAGAACGGAGTGCTTTTAGCTATTCACCCAACAGAGCCCATGATTATGTTTTCGCTTTCATTGATTGAGTGGTGTGGTTTCGGAAAGGAATTTGGTTCCCACAAAAAATTTGGCACCAATTTTTGCAGACTAATGTCTATTTATGAATTCCTTTATCTATTCTTTTCTTTGTGTTGAATAGGTATGGTGGCAGGTCAAATGCCAGCCATGAGTAACACTGAATGGAGTTCGACAACGATCGTCATGACGGCTGTGATCAGCTCTTTTGTGGCCATCATCATGGTTCTTCTACTCATTCTAGCCGCCCTTATCCTTCGGACTAGGTTGAGAGGGCGGAGCAAAGCTCCTGTCAGTCAGACTGGAACTCTGCCATATGACAATCAGGCTGAGTTTGGTTATGTGTCACCAGAGGAAATAAGAAAATGTAAACTTGCTGCTGGAGAATATCAGGAACCGTTCACAGCTCCACCACTCACCAGTTTCCCAGGCCCCAACCAATCTCCGGCTGTCAAAGGAAAAATGGCAGAGTACTACAGCTGCACTCTAGTGTCTAACCCAACTCCACCAAATAATCCAGGTGAGTGACTGGTTTCAATCTGATAATTCCAATTTTCGGTAATAAAAATATGTTCGTCATTAATTAGCACTTGCATTAGGGTTCAACATTATCGTATTTTCCATGGAGATTGGGCTAGCTTACATTCGGCCTGGAGAAGGTACCCGTATTAGCAAGAAAACACTTACTTCAGTGAAACCCCTTTAATTTAGTAAAACGACTAAACAATGTTTTCGCGAGTGATAAAACCCTCACTGCAATGACGAAGTACAACGGCGGGCTTGGCTGGCTGCGCTAAAGTGAGCTGGGCCTAAAAATATTCCATCTCTGAGAGATCTTAAGCTGATGCAGAATTTACTAATAGTACAATGTATGTATGTATGTATGTATGAGTTTTGAACTGGGGATCTGCGATTACATTGAAACATTGAATCATATCAGATATCATACTTAATAGTAAATAGCCATACTTAATATTTCTAATACATAGAGCGACGATAGATCCAAATTAAGGGTAACGTTAAGCCAATTAGAGCAGAAACTCTGTCGGAGGCATCTATCTGGAAGACCGGTATGTCCTGGCCCATGGAGAGGATTGAGGAAACATTGATCCAGTTTAGTTTTTTAACCGGAAATATACTTGAATGACTAGGACGATGATATGGGATTCCTTTCAACATTTGGACGAATGAATGTGTGATGTTTGCACAATATTGACGGAAATCACGTCTCTTCTCTCTAAGGTTCCGATCGGGTCGGGTAATCCGCCTATCCGACCCGATATCCGACCCGACCCGAAATGTCGGATAGAAATCCGACCTCACCC
>JAQFYE010000564.1:0-33337 GCA_034694305.1 Protaphorura glebata
ATCCTCTAAAAATTTACTTTTCTTGAATTTTCAAAATTGTCTGCCCTTAGAATCGCATGCTCCAGCTAGCTAACCCAATATGTCTCGTCAGTTAGCCATACTTTTCTCAGGTTCAAAGCGCGAAAATCACTTGCTTCGCCTTAAGAATCATACGGAGATATGAACAATTCTATTGCGCCGAGCGTAAGCAATAAGAAATTGGGTGAAAAGCTGGTACTACAAGCTAACTACTACAAGGATTTCAAATTAATTGAATTCTATGACCTCGGGTTTGATCAGTTTACCTGATTCAAACAGTGTTTTTTAATGACTGCTCGCATTTAAACTGCGTTTTAACTTGACCAGAACAAAACTTATTCGAAATTGAAATGTTTCTGAAGAACACCGCAATGTCCTTTCTAGATTTTCCCAACCTCAGAGATTCTGTCCCATTTACTTATCGTAATGACCCTCTCTGTTCCCGGTCGCCAGCCAACCTCACTTGTACCTGTTAGTAGTTCATACTCATTATCCAGAGCACTTTAAAAATGTTATTGCTTATTTGAGATGATTATGGAGAAGATTGTCAGAACAAATAAAGTTTGTAAATTGACACACGGTGCTGTGGGTATGAATGTGGGTGTTTGAACATCCTAGCAAAAATGCCCCGATCCGATTTAATCTTGAGTTTTTATTTTGGAACGGGTTATTCTATTCTGACATCGTCCTGGTTCACGGATGTGTGTGTCAGCTTTGATCACGATTTCCGAGTCACGAGCAAAATCTGGGTCTGGTTTTGCAAAAAAAAATGAAACGTGGGCGCCCTAAGCGACGCGACGCGTTTTGACTAATTCTACTCTTTGTCCTAAAATCCGAATGCCAAGTGAAGATGTGACGACGAAACCCAAGTTCGGCCTCAAGTCTTATATCAATTTATGAATCGGAATTTTACGATCCTTCTGGGTTTCAATTTGCTCATGTCCTGCTCCTGAGTAATCGTAAATTATTTTGACAACTCAAACGCTTCCGCAGTTTGTACTCAAAAACGCAAATGTATCTTATTGGAAAATTCTCGTCATTTTAAAAATACATCAAAGAATTGACATTTCCGTACGGCATGGTCAGACTTCGTAGCGTGCATGTTCCATATAGCTTGGGTTTGACCTACGGACGATACCCCTAGTAGCAGATAAAAACACCAACTACAAACGTCGGTCCGAGAGAATGTACCGAAATGCCAAAGGGCTGCCTGCAGCAATATTTTAGGACAGACTGCTAATTCTCATTTATATTTAATTTGCATTCTCAATTTACGGACATTCGAAGTTGTGTTTGGTCAAACAACTATTTGTTTGTTTTATAATAAGTGGGCGCTAGCTTTCCATTTCTCCCATATGGAAAGTCACCCCAGCAGTAGGAGAAAACTCCTTTAAAAAAAGCAATTCTAAGGCAAAACGAAGGTTTTATTTTGAGAGAAATCGGATTATGATATTAATTAATTATAAGATTCACACTGTGGTGACTTTTACGCCGACATCAACCAAATTCTTGGCTCGAAGATTCAATAGTAGGGTGGGGTGGGCGAATACGTCCCACTTTCTAGCGAGTGTGCTAATTTGCCCCACACCCCTTAACTACATGAGCATGTAACTCTCACGGCACGCCCACAATTGTACTGGGGCTAATTTGTACACCTTCCCGACAAATGGGAACGTTAATACGTAAAACAAAAAGTGAAGCAAACAAAAAGCATGGGCACACCCACAAATGGTGGATGAGGCTAATTGTCGCACTTTTTCAAAATGGGACGTATTAGCCCACCCTTCCCTACTATTAATCTAGAATTGGATTGAACTATACTATCTAGACTGAAGAAAATATGCCACTTACTCGTACTATTTTGGTCCATTACATTTTTTATTGGAGAGAAGAACGGTTCTTTTGTTCAACTCTTTAATATGTTTCCTCAATTGTATGATAAAATGAAGTAAGAGAATTTTGTGGTGTTATGAGACTAAGGCTTACGTAATGCACTTTCCGCTTGGCTTAAATAAGATTTGACTGCATGTTTTGTGTTTTATGCTATAAATAAACGGGCAAACACTCTGAGTTTAGGGAAGAGAATTCACAATGCGTCTAAACTTAGAAAAAATGTTAACTGGTTCTATCTTTATCCACGGAGAGAAGAACATGGAGGAGGGAAATGTTGAGGAAATCCAGCACCACCGCACATTCTCGTCCAAGAAATTTCTCGATTTGAGGAGATTAAATTAAATTCAACACCACGATTACACAATAACGATGAGAACGGAAAATATCTCTACGGGGTTATTTCTAGGGTTTACTCCAGGAATTGGTGAATAGATGATACTGACTTTGCTGTGGCCCAATATTTCTTCAAATCTTAAACGTCCAATCCAAAATGTCCTCGTAGTGCTCAGGTGTACAGAAAACTACCAATATGAGTTGACCTGTACCTCCATGTAGTTTAAGGACTGACAATTAAATTTAATAATGTGCTCTTATAGCGGATCGGACTGCGTTTAAATGGTTTCAATTTTTTCTCGTGGCAACGAACCGTACGCCGGTTAACTGAATCAGAATTACTTACACCATTGTGAGCACGGTAAATTCGGTTAAAACGATTGGATTCGGGCTCGGTTCGGTTGCACATCTTGGTATGCCACCAGGGTTCCTACATTTAGATAAGATTCGTCTGTAATTCTTACTGACGATGAGTAATCTTAAAAGATGACCACGGATAACTAGTTCAATAAATTCGTCTGTTTGAATTGTAAACTCAATATTAATAGAAAGTTTGGTCTTATTTTGTCGAGAAATACTCTGAATAAAGAGGTTATTTAATTAGAGGAATATTTGATTTTTAAATTATTGGTCTTTCATTTCCGCTGGTTATTTTCTAGTGGCGGGCGTATAAGGCATACGATCCATGAAACTCACAATAAGAATTGTATACGAATGGACTAGATGTTTTTTCTACGACACGTAATTTGAGCATCATTGAATTGATAATAATCAGAAGAAGGAATAGAACCGGTACAGCAATTTCTGGGCAACTCGATTTTTCCTATTTTTTCTTGCGACTGAGAGTTTCAGAAAAAATCGTCTTGCCAGGTAACTATCGATTTCTATCTGTGAGTTTTCAGCGAAGGCATGCGAATGTAGTGTTGAAATTCGTTTCTCAAAAATTTTCAAAGTTTCCAATACGCAGATCACTATGAACAATCAACTGGAAAACGTACTATAGTACGAACATATTGGTCTACGTGTACATTTTTAAACATTCAATCAAAATTTGGAGTATATTTTAGTTTTAGTTTGCGTCGTAATTTTCTCACGTTTATAAAAATAAAACTAGAAAACTTGGCGACCTTTTAATTATTTGCCTTACACATTGTTAACTGTTTTGCAGTATTAAATGTTTAATGGACATTCAAAAGAATATATGCATCATTTTTCTAAAATTTCAAAGGATATGGAAGGACACCTTACATTCGAAGTATCATTATACTAATAGCAAACATTGTTTGTCTACCCCCGTGTTCTCAATCTCCTTCCTTCCAAACTGCTGAACCAATTTTAATGATTGGCAGCTCAATATATTCAGGAGACCAATGAATGGACGGCGACTAGTCAATAGACCTCTGACCTGAACAGGTGACTTCTCTGAAAGTATGTTTCAATACGCGCAAGTAACATGTCATTTTCAAGAGGATCAAGCGCGAAGTATAGATGACATCGCATGTTCATCTGACCTTTGACCGTTGACCTGGACAGGTGACCTCTTTGAAAGTATTAAAGTAATAAAAAAAAAGCAAGTCCATTGCAGCATGATGGTATGGTTGGCCCATTCTGTCTCGCTGTGCTGGGGTTCGATCCCTCGGACTTGCACTCCCGGTGGTTGCTTTCAAGAGGTTGTTTCCACTGGTTTTTCCTACTACTAGAAGGTACCTACGTTGTACGTATCTAGGCCAAATGGGAAGCAACCCAAAAATACGCGACGTTTGATTCGGCCTCAGCGGCTATGTCAATTAATGGGGTGTATTTTATTAAAGTAATACGTCCAAGAGATACGCGATTTTCGATTGGGGTCTTCCAACAATAATACGTTTAATTTTGACTACTTATTGCTGAGAAATCTGACTTTGGCAACAAGAAATCCTTTCATGCCGTCGATTTTTATTCACCAAACAGTACCAGCCCGAACTAGAGAACCTTCGAATTAGATCGCTATAAGACCTTCGGATCACAGTGGAACGAGCATGGTGTAGAGACCAGCACACAGGGCGGGCTCCATGCTAGTTTTTCTTAGAAATTGAGGATAACTATTTATTTGGCCGGTGGGAAGTACCCCTAGTACTTAGTTGTAAACCTTTTTGTAAATAAAACTTTTTTTCAGGTCACCACAATATAATGTCTGCCTAAAGCATCTTACTCGCACCATATGTGCCTACTGCATAATTACTACACGTAATAGTGTAATGTCTCCTATTGGAGAGTTTTGATACGTCGATTACAACAAACTTGTAATTGAAGTGCACGTTGAACTAACGGGAATTCTGACTTAATACAAGATATATTATTTCTTCCTTTCATACTGAATTATTAAAATTTTCTCTTTGATGGGAAATGAAACGCAATAGCCTTAAATTGAATAATCTAAATATAATCTCTGAATTAATTATTATTATTTAGTTGAAAAGAAATACTTAGAATTCCGGTCGAAAAGCATAATAAGTAATTTTTGGAAATGTCATTCTGGATGTTCAAGGTGGTTGAAATATTCTAAAAAATAATTGAAATTGTTGTGTTTTTGGGCAATTATTGGTAGGAGACGAGGAACGAGTAAAGCTTATGTTTAGAAAAAGTATATAAATTGGACACGATTTGAAAATATTTCAATTTTTTAATCTAACTCTCCTTCCCTTGCCGGTAGAAAGTCAAATAAAATTCACTACAAGAAAGAAAAACATCCCGTCTTAACTTTCTACACATAATTACGTTGAATTGTTGAAATAACCCTTGAAAAGCTTTATATTCCTGTCGTTCAACCTATTGGCTCTACAATAACCACCAGCGTCACCTCGACCGTACGCTTTGAGTAAGATCTCAGTTGTATCTTCAATTTATGGAAGATGGAACTCAGTACGTGCAGTACGGGAAAAGGCAATATTTTAAGAAATGCGCACCTCGGCTAAACAAAACACAAGATCATGACCATTAGATGATTGAATTTATCTTGCAAGAAAATTGTTGAAACAAATTTTGTAACAACGCCACCAAATTCTCTGACTTTCTCTTAGTAGATTTAGTTATCAGTGCAAAATTAAGAAAAGAACTCTACTCTGGATTATTACTTATCCTGAGTTTTGTGATGACAGAATTCAGATATCACCCCTTCCGAATCAATTGATGGCTTATCAACTATTACTGCGAGGAGAATTATTCAAAAATTATCTGCATAATTTTGGGCCGTAGGGAGGGTTTGTTGTAAATGCAAAGTAGCAGCCTGTATATGGTGTGATTGGTACCTATATCTAGTTTCCCTTTTTCCAAGAAAACAGAATTATAACTTAAACAGTGTTCGTGTTCTCACGGGCTAAAGCAGTTGATAATTATTGTGTGATTCGTAATCGCATAATCTAACCGCATAATCTAACCATTTGATTCTTTGAGGAAATGAATACCTCAACCCTAGCATTCGTGTATCACACAACAGTGGCTCCAAAGTCGCCAGTCAGTCAGTAAATTAATAGGTTTGTATTGCGTACGATTAAATCGTCCCCGAAATTACAGGACTCCAGGCTAGACAACAGGAATTCCCGGAATTCATTTACTAAGAATTCATCCATTGTATTTTTTCATTTCAATTGATGGTTTGCACAGTCAGATGTGATTCTCTGATAGCAAGACTCAATAAAGGACTTTAGCTCAATCGACAGCTTGTTTTTTGCTTGAAAATTAATAGAAGGATGTAGAAATTGTACAACAAATGACCCTCCACTCAATTCAATATCTTATTAGTCATCCGATGATTTCATTGTAATAGAAAATCATTGAGGCTCACAGTGTATATTATTCGAGTGTAGATTTCAGAAATGGTTAGCAATTCTCACGTCTTTACTTCCGTCGAAACTAAGTTTCATCCATCGGCAAATGTCTACATCCGCCAATTTTAACTGGACCTGATATTTACATGAAAGTAGCGTCTTAATTATGTCGGCCCTGAATATTTTTGGCGGTTTTAATTTCACAGTCGAAAAGCTCTCATCGTCAGATGGAGATTGTGGCACTTATTTTGCAAACTCCGTTTTCGCTTTTTCTGTTGAGTAATCGGCATAACCCCCTGCGTCTCAATTGCCTCTCATTACTATGATTATTGAAGGTGTTTTCCCGTGGTGCACAAAATCCGGTGACTCACTGCGAAGTTATCATCTTATTGCATTGAAATAAACAACAAAAAATAAACAAATTGCTGGCCACTTGATTTTACTTTGTTCCTTTATATTCTTTTTGGTCACCTGGAGATCATATCTTCAAGCGCGAAATACACATTTGGTCTTAGTAAATGAGTCAGACGTAAAATGTCGAAGATGATCATGATTTTGATAAAGCTAAATAATCGACTTACTACTTTAATTTACGTTCCACTTGTTTACAACAGTTTACCCTGAAAAGTTGGACGGAATAAAATCTATTATATAATCTGCTTTTTGAATTGGCTTAATTTTACTTATGGTTCCATATTTCACGCGATCCGCCCATGCACAGGTCTGTAACCGAACGATCACCAAATCTACTTAATTATACAGAGAGAATGAACCAATTACGTTCTTAAAAATGTGTGGAATAATATTCTCATGGTCCCCGAAATGGATTTTTTTTCCCATGAGCAATTACGCACACAAAGGATATTATAACCATAATTTTTGTAAAAAAAAAATCCACACTTATAAACAAAACTGAGAAACAATTCCTTTCCTTTCGTTTCCTTGCATAAACCCCGGGTTTAATTGCGAGAGGAGGAATTTAATGTAGAATGTATATGTAGAATTGTGCGTGTTTGTCAAAACTTGTAAAGCTTTTTTAAAAAAATTGAATGAGCCGTGGTTGTATGTGTTTGGGCGGTGGGCGTGAGTTGATTTCCCCCAAAAAGTTACCAATTTTAGTTTGATAATGATGATGAGGTAATTGAAGGTTTGGTGTGAGACATGGAGTCAAAACCATTATTATTATTCTCATTCATCCGGTCCAGGCGAACAATACCTAGTTTGTTATTTAACATGCATATTATGCAAAGTAATTTCCGAATTAAGAAGTTTTCTTAAATAATTGCGAGAGAAAAAATAAAACCATAAGATCCACAAAAGTTGTTTTATGGTCATGTTCATGAATGAATGAGACTGACGAGGAACACTATCCGGATGTAAAATTCATTGCGACCAATCACTAATCAAAACGAATTACAATTTTAAACCACACAATATTTTTATTAATACGTGTTAATTATTATGATATCACCTTTGATTACATACATACATTTTGTCGAAGAATTTCAGAATTACTTAAAATAATTATGAATAACGAAATTTGTGTTTTGTGAAGTTGATTCATTATTCTGAAGGCATCTCCTCCAAATCCTCCTTACAGACTTTACGTTTTCGTAAGGTCGGTTCTGGTGTTTTGATCTTTGGTCCATTGTCTTTAGTGACCTTGACATTTTTAGGATTCGGCTTTTCTGGGTCACCATTCTGCTTTCCATTTTTGTCAACACCCTCAAAGATAGTTTTCTTCAATTCAGCCAGGAGGACCTTTCTCTCTCTTCCTGCCTTCATCATGTCAGCCAAAGCAAAAGCTCCTTCAAACATGGACTGGAATCCAAATAAAATTATGACTTTTCATGAAAATTATGTTTACCCACATATCAACTCCCAGAAAAATTTCATTTAGTGAGCAACACCAGTAAGACCGATTTTTCTGGCTCAGTTCGATGCCAGAACTTTTTACCCGATTTCTTTCAATTTAGTTAAAAATTAGACATACCCGTTGCTTAAGAGGATATTTATTTTCCAAAGCCTTCTTAGCCTGGATGTATTTCATTTCCTTTTCAAAATTTTCCAAACACCCTCGATGATTAGATTTAGCCTCATTTGCGTAGTGTTCCTCCAGTTTCTTTGTCCAACGCGCTTTGCGCTGGAAATTAAATAATTAATTCAAAAAAAAATTAACTTTTGTACTGAAATTGTTCAAAATTGTTTTCACCAACCTCCTTATTTTGTTGTTCAAATTTCTTATCTTCGTCCTCTCCAAAATGAGGAATAAATTCATCCGGGTACGGCAACTTTTGCTTTCGTGCAATCGCCCAATTTCGGATGTATCCCATCAGAGCGGCGAAGAGGATCGCAAAACAAATATAGATTATCATTTCTTTGCCGGGGTCTGATTAGATAAATCGACGAATTAAATTCTCTCTCCGACTCAATATCAACGTTGGTAGCGTCTTGGGAAAATCAAACCTTTGTTCTCGACGAGTTTACTCTTTTGTTCAATACAATTTCAACAAATTAGATTTGTTGTGCATGATACTGGTGTTTTGTAAACAAGGTTGTCACGCCACCAGAAAATGTTCATGGCGGTGATAATACCATTCCAGTAATTCTACTAATGTTATTATGAGGTTTGCCAAAAAAGTGAGATATACCTTTTGGAAAATACATTGATATTATGCATATATGTCGATCCTGTAAAAATGACGGTCCACAGACTCATTATTATGTAGAATGAATTAATCTGCGAGAAATAGAGCAGAACTTGAATTATATTTGCTGGGTTGGATTAAAATTAGAGATCTTATTTCACTGCCCGGCAAATTCACTAGTAATGAATCAACGAAATTACAGACTTTTTCAGTGACAAACATTACAAAATAAGATTTTGCGTAGTTGCCATTTCAGCTTTTTGGTAATAGGTCCAGAAAAATGGTTTTGCACATTCAACACGTAATTTTGGGTAATCTGGTGACTCAATCGTATTAGAGAAACAAAAAAGATGTCAAATCCATTTGTGTTTCCGTAATTGTTTCGTAACAGTTTCTCGAACAAGTAATTCTATAAGTTGAATAACTCAAAAATTTAACCAAATTCAGGAATCTAATGTAATATTTCTCCGATAGTTGCTGTTAACTCGAAAACGCTTTACCAAATTTCGAAATGAATTAACTCCTGTCGTTCATATTACGAATTCTGGTTCTGATTCCAATGTTTCTCGAGATTTTCCTTCTCAATCTAACTTTTGTCTCTGAGCAATACGGAGAGTGAAAAGTAAAGTGCTGATAAAGTGAATTGAGAATATTAGGAACACAACACAAATCAAAATGGAAAGACGGCTCACCGCAAAATGGGTAATTAAAATATTGAAGAACCTGTGCCCGGGGTGACTTGGCTGAGACGACCTGGTCATATGTGGCCGGGTCCAACACTGGTCCGTATTAAATGCCCGGTAACTCGGGAATGCCTTGTACCTTTTTGTTTGCCTTTTAAACTCAAACCCCTGGGACAGGTTCAAAAGATTTGACCAACTTCTAATTTCAATTCTGTGTAACCTGTCCAAGACCGACCGACCGGGTTTGGGGTCGCCTGATTGAATTGAATTTGGTTTTATCGTGCCTTTTACAACGCAACCACAGGATCGATTTCTGGAGCCAGAACCCGATCGGCTTGGACATTTTTTACTGTACAAGAATAAAATTTGCCTGTAATTGTATTTTTAGCCGAACCCCCGGAATTGGGACAGATGTACCGTGAGAGGTATGGGAAGAGGCAGAGGTCGCGGCAGAGGGCGCTCCGTTTCTTGCATTACCTGCGACTTAATAATGGATTCCGAAGATATAACAGTGATGGGCACTCTTGAGGTCACCGAGGATGGCAATATTGGCTCAGCATACGTAGACTATAATACTCGTTGTAAATGCCAAGATTCAACGCCAGTCCGTCGGTTGACCTACCCGGAATATGTGGACGAATTTGCGCATCCTGACAAGAAGGAATGGTATCTCCAGTGGGGAAGTCGTGATTCGGCTCCAACAAAGTTAGACCCACCAACTGAGGTAACGACCTTTGAGATTCTAAACATAATCTAGCACTGACTGTACGATTTAGTATTTCGTTTTAAGTGTTAACAGTTTAAGTTAACAACAAAAGTCATGTTTAAAAGTTAAGTGTGTTTTAGTGTTTTGTATGACTTTACTGGTGTGCAAATACGTTTCAAAATATTCAGTACAGACTTCTGACAAATCGATTTGCCCAGTCTTTTCGGAACTCCGGGCAACTACCCTCAACGGTTTCCCGAGACTTGACACCTGATTTGTCGGAAGTTTTATTTGGAAAAATGGTCGAGTTACTATATATTGTATATGTGGTTGATATAAATAAACTGTATTAAGCTTTTTTCCTTAAACTCTTTAGAAGAAGTCTGATTCCTCGAAGAGTTCAGAGTCATCAACTCCAACCACGAAGCCTCAGAAAGCGACGCCATTGTGGACAGTGTGCCCAAATAACCACGTAATCAGAAGAAACGTCGAAACGTGTCCCAAATGTGAACAAAGAAATCCAAAGTTCAAAATCTCTGGCGATGAGCTTATAGACAATCCCGATAGGGATTAAAGCAGTCAATCAAGTTCTTTCATAAATGCGAAGATACTCGGGAAGTGCGGTCGTCTAATCATGTGATGAATGGACGCGATGCAAGTAGTGTCTTCCATTAATCTCACGTATCAATTTAACATTAAAATCATTTGTAAATACTTTGCTTATCATTGCAAAATCCAATAAATAACCGAATGCAAAACGTTAAGCCTTGTCATTGAAATAATTTTATCCGGCACAATTGACCTCGCCAATCAGCCCGAAGAAATGTTAAGGCAAAACCAAATAAATATGTGAGTAAAATGATCATAATATTTCCAAAACTTGGGTTCCAATAGATTTTTGTGCAAAAAAAATTTAGTAATTAATATCAAGAAGCCAGTATCACGTAACCCATAAATCTTGTAGCCTGCAAAACCTGCAAAACTTATTAATTTCTTGCATTTATTAGTTTCATAAATTATGGTATGAATATTTGATTTTTATAGTGTTGGCAAAACTCGAAATGTAAGTTCAAGCTACCCGGAAGTCCTGAAATCCGTGGTAATTCTTGGAAGTTAGTTGCATTGTTTTTAAAACATGATGTACTTCATTGTTCGGCGGATTCATTACCCGGGAGAATAAATAGGGTGTATCATAAACTTCTGAATCCCACCACCATCAGAATCAGAGACTTTATTTTGGAACAACTCCGTTTTGAAATGTAGAATAAGTACAATGGGTTATGTAGTTCTTCTGATATTGGTACGCACATTGATTGCCTTACATTCTGTACATATTTCACGTGATCTCTGACCCGTTCAATAAGTTAGTGTTTCCATTGAAGGAGTACATTTTCCAATGAAGGAACCGATGAAGCCGTCTTGTGCAAAAATTAAAGTGGAATCTTTGTAAAATGCTGTTACAAAATTATCTATAAAAGTCACGATTGTTGGGAAGGCAATTATATTTTGAACCACCCTGGCATTCGTAACACCCGGAAATGATATCCTGAACTGTATAAAAACTAAGGACTTTGGTCCAAAACTCATTCTCTACGGTTCGGGCAATTCAGGTATTGGTTAACTCGCGGCCCTGACCAATTATCCGATACAGTCAGCTCCCAAAGTTCGTTGACAGTGTGGGTTAGTCAAAATACTTTTTAACCCAGAAAATCGTTTTCTTAATTATTAAATCAGATTGTTCATTTGTTTTTTAGTTGTTTGCCGCATACATATTTCCCTTAGATTTCGACATCAGAACACCCAGTCGTTGCCACTACTGGAAATATAACCAGTCCAAATTATTCTGCCACCGAATGTGGATTTGGAATGTATTACTTGGACTCTGGCTGTACAGGGAGGACGTCGGAGTCCGTTTATTTTCGGTAAGGTTAATACAAAAGATAAAAATTTATTTAGGTTCTAATAGTTTGTTTTATTTTCTTAATTTCAGCCAAATGGGACGCGGACAAACGTAAGGCCGGATGGCCACATTTATTTCACTTGGTTTAAACGAATGTTCTGTTTATTCTTCATTCCCTTCACCATCCTCCGCCAATCATTCTCCAAAGTCCAGAATACAAGTTCTCGCAAGAATGGATTCAACCGCTGTCAACTCATTTTCTCAATTATTACTAAATTAATTTGTCATAATAACCTAACCACTTATCCAATACGTTTTCGTTCTAATTTTGAACATTATTATGTATTGAAGAAAGGAATGAGAATAAATATTCGATCCGAACCAGGTGTATTTGAATTTGAAGCTCTTGTAGGATGGTAAAACCAATCTTATGAGACTCGGAATACCGGGATAGAATTAACGATTTGCATTTTAATGCCTGAAGGTTTGAAACCCAGTAATATTTATTGGTCCTTGGTAGCATTAGTTGGACATCTGGACATGTGACTATTAGCGCTTCGACACGTTGGCCTTTTTCGATCTCACTACTGGCAAGGACTTTCGGGACTACATTTTTAAAGAAGTAGTCAACCCGACTACGGCTACTGAACACGGGTTTTACCAGAAATATGCACAAGTTTAGATTCCATTCCGGTAGAACATTCAAACTTAAGGCATTTACAAGAGTATAGAAGTAACTTGAACACTAATTCTTTACGATCAATGGTTTGCCGCGCTTACTTATGTCTTGTTGTAATTGAGTTGAGTTAAACATAACTAGCTGTCGCGTTTATGACACGCCCTGTATACTCATTATTGTAATACTGATACTAAATCGCTCATATGCATATTGTAAAGTCTAGCTATAAAATCTGAATACATTGTATCTAGTCGGTAAGATTGCTTGGATTCTAAAATAAGTAAAGAAAAATGAACAGCTGAAAAAATAAGATCACAGTAAAATTGCATTAAAAATTTCATTAAGCGGAAGCAAGGAAATCGTACCACCCAAACCCAACCTAACTTTCAGTACGCTTTCTCCTCATTTCTAACAAACTTTGTTCCTATTATTTCCCTAATTGCCAACATCTCCTCTCGGTTCTTCTTCCAAATCTAATTATTTCACTCAAACCAATGAACATCTAATTAAAACATCAAGTCTGAACAGAAACTTACGAAAGGATTTACTCAGACCACTGACTCCACGAAAAAGTCAAAATATGCTTACAAGTGATTTTCTCCCTACTGCTCATGATACTTTGTTGTAGAACACATGCACATTTAGGCAGTGGGTGTAATACTTATGCCATGAGTTCCGACAACACCGATTTCGTGACTTTTATCCAGTCCTGTACCACATAATTCTATCACTGCAAATCTTTCCAGTCTTTCCCCGAATTTCAATCGAGTAACTCTCGTTGAAGTTGGTTGCATAATGACCAAGATAGGATGGGTCAAATATGTCGATAACCAAAATGTCAACATCCAAGGATATCGAAACTTCAAAAAAAAACGACAACATGAACATGCGATGAAATAATTGAGTAGATATGTATGAGTGTGTGCATGGCAGGTTCTATTGCAGAAGACTTGAGAACTCGTGGAATCGCCACTTACCAGAATAAATCGATTCAGTCCAGTTCAAAATTTAAAATGTAAACTTATCCACCCGTACAACCGTCACTTTGTGACAGCAAATTCAAAAGTCAAGCACAGTCTTGCATGAGTTTGAATAACATGAGAATAAACATACACGGCAACGTTTAACTAAAATACTCGAATCCGATTAGTTGACACTCACTTGTATTCATGGTCAAAAATCATTCCGAATATTTTGGAGAATAACCTGTTTTCGAAGAGATTGGATTTATGTTAACCCTTAGCCTTGTATGTGCAGATTAAACCCCCCATTTAGTAAGTGTAAGCAAACGGTAAGGGATGTGCTATTGCACTATTAACTGCAACATGTATTGTCGGACTTTGCCATATTATGAGTGACAATGTCGCTCCATACAGAGGAGAACGGCGACTTAAGTGACAAACTTTGAAATAGGCCTGGTTGAAAAACCTGTCTGCAAATTGTATTAAGTCATTGAATAAAAGCGAGCCGCTCAGTCAGTCAGAATGCACGGGACCAGAAACTAGAGATGAATTAAATTAAAAATCCCGTGTTTGACTATATTGGTCTAAAGTGACTCACAGTGGAGAGTAACAACGTGTAAAATTTTTAGATTGACCTGAAATTTCCAGATTTAGACTCCTCGGGCACTGTGACAATTTCGTCGCCAAATAATGAAATGGTTTCTAATTTTTTTTAGTACGAGTTATACATAAGAAGCTTATTTTTTGAACTCCGATTTTGTTTTGGAACTGAAAGTACACTGTTCTTAAGATTTAGTCCAAATCTGATTTACATTAATAGTATGAGACCGAACAAGTCAAAACTGATGGAATTTGCTGTAAATATGTCGATAAAATTCTCATATACCAGAACCTTGTTGGTTCGGAACGGAAAAGTGAGATAAGCAATACAAATTCTCCGACGAAAATTAAGACAGAAAATGATACACCGAAATGTTAGAAGTTCAGCTAATTTCGACATCCGAATACTGTCCCTTGTCATTTGATGACAATGACAATGATGGACAACAATGGAATAAGGAAAGGGTTAGATTTTGATGATGGATGTTTTTCGGAGTATGGAGCAAGCACGCACGCCATGGAGTCTAGAAAGCCGAAGCCCAAAGAGATCAAGGAGAGAGTCGAGAGGATTGAGACTGAGATTGACTCACAAGGGATCAGTTAATGAGATTAGACGATCGTCTCACCAGCTTGGTTAGAAAATTCACACAATCATGTAAATGAAGTTGAGAACCTGTCAAAATCTTCATTTACTAACATTGAGTCCAAAACATGAGGACTCATGAATAAAAATATGTTATAAAGGTTCAGGGAAGGGCAGATGGGTTGGCTACATGTGGTGCGTCCGACAGAAGAAAGCGGACGGGTGTCAAACACCTTACCAGTTTTGGGCCGCAAAAAATATGTTCTAGCTTCATTACTTGGGAAATAAATTTAAAACATGAGGTCAATTCTGAACCTGCTAGCGGGGTTGGGGGTTTTCTCCCTCGTAAAAATAGACGATAAGCCATCATTTGACAAAGAATGTGTGATATATGAATTCTGTCATTGCATAACTCAGAATGGACCCCCAGTGTGTGACAATTCTATTTAAAATAACACAAGATGAAATGACTTGACTTGAAGGCAATTGAAAACTTGGTGTCATCATTTATCACCAACCGATTTAGTTATTTGGACAATTTGAGCCTAAAAAGCATTGACTGAGTGGTAAGGTCCTTTGAATTAGAATTAGAAAATCTGAAACACAATGTGTAATGTGTCCCATGTCATGTCACTGAGAACAATTATTGACAAGGGTGCAAACAAAGACACGACAGGCTGGCGTCATCCAGACCCATATCGCACTGTCCTATTGTGTGCGAGAATTGAAAACAAGAATCAAAGTGTATAAATTAATTAATTAAAATCGAATTCATTAATTTGAGAAGAAAGTAGAAAGTGAAACGAACATCGGTTGATCTGCATTGGGCGGATTAATCGTGATTGACTCACTTAAACCTTGTAAAACTTCATGTTCAGGGCGTGCTAAACTTTAAATGCAAACGTATGTATGCACATTTCACTTTAATAATTGTAGGACTCTAGCTTTCATGTACTTTGTGCATTGTGAGTAAATTAATTATTCCAGAATTCATAGTCACTCTGTTTACAGAAGCTGGGTTTGAAAAGTACTGCCAAGGAACGTTAAAATTTATTTCTGCACATCAAATTATGAGCATACTAAGCGAGTTAAATTTAAGTTCTGACAATCAAATAATCTATTCAAAGACGAATTGATTTATAATTTGAATTCATTTTATTATAGTTTAATATAAAATTCATATGCCTAGTCACTGAATTATGACATTATTACCAACAATATGTTAACGTAATACATACCTTCGGGCCCACTTAGTAAATATCCTAATTCCAAACGACATTTCTAGTGTCTGAAGTTTGCTTCGAGTATGGCCAATCGGGACTCCACTTCTACCACTCGCTGTCGAACTCTGTCCAAAGCTGCCAGTAGAGCTTCGTGGTTACGAGGACATCCATTGGCATTTGGTTGACCATCTCCAACTACAAGAGAGCTCCCGAGACTTTGACCTTGAGCTGAGGGTTCGTTAGCTGGGCCTATATTGTTTTTCAAAATCAAATAGAAATCATTTGATTTTGAAAATCTTACAACTTTCCAGTCTAGACCACTTTTAAACATAATAATATATTTAAATTTCCAGAGCTGGAAGTTTATTTTTATTTTTTAACTCACCTGGTAGACTAAGCTCTATTAACTCGAAAACTCCGCCGAGGACGTGCTGATTTTGTTCTGGTTCTGGAGACCCTGGCGCTGCTATTCCAATGGGTAAATTTAATACAAATCCAAACACTTGCTCCAAATCATCGAAATCAGAATACTCTTCATCGGTACTGTCAGTGTCACTGTCGACATCTGGGAGTTCCTCTAGACAGAATTTACAAAAGTTTAAAAAATCTTTACTTTAAAATTAAATTTTCCGTTACCTTGTGGGAAACTGCCCATCATGTTATGAATGTCCGGATGACGAAGATCAGAATGATCAGGGAGTCTCTCCTCCTCCGAATTATTCCGACCCATCTTTAAAATGGATTACGTGATAAACACTTGGACAATTTTAATTTACTTGGAGTTCCGCACGTCTGTATCGATCAAGACTCGGAATCAGAAAGGTGAAGATTTTGGTCCAACTCAGAAATCCTAGGTTTCAATTTTTCAAAATCTTACCGAGCTAAGAAACTGCTAGGAAACTATTTTGTAATTTTATAGGTATTCTCATATCCGAATCCGACTAAATTTGAAATAAGAAAGTAACACACCATGAAGCGAGAGCAGAGTTACGAAACGTTAAGGTACATCGGTCATGAATTTCGTAATTTATAACACCATATTTCGGAAATTACAGATTGTAAAATATTTCTTTCGTTACCCTTGTGAAAACACATTAAAGCTAGGAACTATCTTATTTGGTAATCTTGAGCATGTCGTGCTAACCAGACCTCGATTTACGAAAACTAGAATTTGTAACGAAGTCAGTATTGGAAATGTATTAGAAAATGGTGTCATAAATTACAAAATTCTCGAGAGATGGACCCTGTTTGGCAATTCTCTGCTTAACTTCATCATAATGTGTTACTTTCTCATTTCAAGTTTTGTCGGACACATGAGATGTCCAAAAATTATGAAAATGTCACCAACTTCTTAAATATAGCTCCGTAAAAAAAATTAATTTTGAAACATTGAAACGTAGTAGGTAGTGCGGATTTCCACCATAATAGTAATCACCCCTCTGATTCGGAATCTTGAAATGTAAGCACGAACGAGAATACTGCTCTAATTTAATTAATTTTCCAAGTCATTTACAATTGTCCGAGTGATTAAGTGTTTATATCGTGTAATTAATTTCAAAATGGGCCGAGATCATTTGGAGGAAAAGAGAAACCCCCCAAATCATTCATATATGTGTTACAGATAAAACCCGAAATCCGTTAGAACTAGAATTTCCAAGTTAGAACCCGAATTATCTGGTCGAGTTGGGGAATTCTAGTTTTAACTAGTTAAAACCAGAATTACCTTAGATATAACTAGAATTAACCGAAGCCGTTTGTTTAAAGCCTTCTAAAGCTAATTCTTTGAGTATTGTGTGAATTTCTGGGATCTTTTTTTATGGGGGGCTCTGCCCCCCAACCCCCGTCGGGGCGCTGCCCCGGACCCCGCCGAGGCTCCGCCCCAGGACTCCGCAAGGGGGACGCTCCGCTCCCCTTAGCCCCTACCTAACTGTATCTAACAAAAGACTTATTACATAAACGATTTCTATAAACATATTCCATAGGGGGAACAGAAAATTGTCTGGACCTTGGAAACTGGAACTCGTTTTACCTAGGAGGAACGCAAAATAGTGTAAGTACACAAAGAATTTCGGCTTTCAACAAACGGCTTCCGTTAATTCTAGTTCTATCTAGGTAAATCGGGTTTTAACTATACTTAGAACTAGATTTCCCCAATTCGGGTTCTGACTAGGAAATTCTAGTTCTACCAGATTTCGGGTTTTATCTGCGACATATGGATGATCCAGACATTCATGACAACGGAACAAAGTGATATTAATGTTTTGGACACTATCCACGAAAATATTTTTATAGAAATTTCAAAAGGACTTGCTTTTTTTACAATTTTTACATTTTTTGATTATTGGAAGGTATTCTCGCTGAAACGGCCTTTCCAATTTTTGCCCTCTAACCGCCTAATAATATTATTTTCGTATATTAATTTGGAACACCCTGTACAACCAGCTCTGGAACCTCAAATACATTGAATACCATGAATTTTGGGCAAAACAACTTAACAAATTCCTTAGATTTTCAGTTATATTCGATATCTAAAATCGTAACTTGTGTACATAATTTCAGCGGAGACACCACAATTGGATTTTAACAAACGTCTAAGGAAATAATAGTATTCGCGTTTGTTCCACTTTATTCAATGATCTTCTGGAGAAATTCCGTTCACGTTTATACAATTCGAATAAAAGTCAACAGAAATCTTGCAAGGAATTGTAGTGCGAGTTCAGATGTTGATGGGGCTTGGTTGTGCCTTATCATTAAATCTCAACATAAGGTTGCTCTTGCAAGCATTATTAGGTGTAAAGGACAGTGAATATGCGCACCACCAGTACGTCCAAAAGTATTTTCAAAAAAAGGTTCAGGCCTGCAAGAAACTCAAAAAATTTCTATTCCATTTTGTATAACTTTCTAGCCCCAAGAGACGAGCAAGTCTTTTCATTTTCATCACCGTCATCTTCTGGATCGGGTCAAGGTCCGGGTCACGGAGCTCTTGGTAGTTGCATACGGGTGACCACTTACCAATGCGTTCCTTTACTATTTACGGACAGTTTTGGATGAGCTTCGCGAGCAATTGATGAACGTGAAGACAAGATTGGACGGACTTGAACACGTCCTCGGACTCTAATAATATTAATTCCTATTTTGTAGATAATACAAAATGAGTTATATGTATTTTTACTGAGTGTGTCCGAACATTATTGCATGCTCAGTGCCAAATATGTTTAAATATTATTGGCAATTTTGTTTTGTCAGTGACTAACCCATCTGAATTAATAAGATTTAAGAAACTAAGAATTAAAGATTTCAGTCGAATTGTCGTCGAATACATTTAAGTATGTCTAAAATTTGGTTACCAACCTCTCCCCTTTAAGCATCTTCTGATTCAATTCTATTTTTTTCAGGGACAATACCCTCGTAAAGTTCATTGCCTTAATGGCGCATTAGTGGTAGAAAACACTTTAGCAGAAAGGACACCCTTCAAAGCAGCGCAGTAATCCGAACCATGCACTCCGGAGAGATTCAACCCTCGGCATAAGAAGGAGACTCCATAATAGGTCCAGGGTGTGTCCACTGAGTGCCAGAGAAGTTTGGCGTTTGGAAATAGTATAAATAAGTGTTGGATGGGTGGGATGGATTCGTAGACCCGGATAGGTAGGTGTGCGTGTAATTGACGAAGACAAAGGGTTTCCTTTGTTTGCATATCCCCATTCCTGTCCTGTCCCGTGTGTCCCTCACTTCTCTTTTGTTACCCGGAATCGATTTTATACCGGGAGCTCAATTAAAAAAAATGCTCGGATGTGCGTTTTATCCTTCATCTATCCATCAAACCAACCCATGCCTGCTTTTCCTTCAAAACTTGTAACAATACCTTGTTCCAATCTCTCATCTATTCTCTCCTGTCTGTCCTCGTAGTCCTGGACATCTTTTCCTAAACATGTAAAAGCTCTGTTCATCCTCAACCGACTGCTCTGCACTTCTACTTTTACTGGAGAAATCGAACGCTATCACGAGGAGAGCTCTTGTGTCGACAATCGCTCAACTTACATTAGTTCATTTCTTAAAGTGATATCGTACACACCTTATGTGAAAAGGTAAAAAAAGAATCAGAGTTATTATAACATTAAGTTGTTGCAAGTTACCTCTCCACATATCTATCAACCCAAGGAGCATAGGGAATATTTTCAACTTTTGGATGAAAATCGAAAGAACAATAGATGATTATTGGTGAAAGAGTTCCCTCGTGGTAACTAGGACTGAGTGGCAGGGAGAACATTGGAGATGATCAATCCATCTCAATCAACAACTACCCATAGTCATAGTCACCATCATTCATTACCAATTTTCTACCAGCTACTACCCACTCCCGGGTATCCTCACTCAAAAACCTTAATCTCCAGTTCCAGACCATTTTGTCATCAAGACTTTGACTGACTTTGATTTTTTTTTCTCTCACCACATCAACTTCCTTCCTGGCAGACCCATTATGGAATTAAGATTTACAATTCATGTCTGCCAAAACCAGACAAAATCCCAATCTCCGGTTCAAGTGAGTGGATGACAGGCGATGGGTGTTGAGTGAGTGAGTGGGGAGAACCAAGTCCTCACAAAATTTACTCCAGAGAAAAGTATTCCAGGACATACGCTTCAGGACACACAAACACTGGATATCCTTCAAATTAGAAAATCAAAATAATCCAAGTCTATTATTATGTAGGGTAAACGCGGCTAAAAGTCCCCAAGTTTTTAAACGTTTTGGCTTATGTTTTAAATAATTTAAGGATATAATTTGCAATACTATTAATTCATATTCGTAGAAATTCCTGTTCTAGTATGATATTTCTAGAATGGGTTAAAAACTTTGTGGAAACAATGTGTCTACATGTCCGTGGGATTAAGAAATATGTGATGAAGTGATGCGATGTTAATATGTGTAGCATAAATTCTGCAGAACCCGCACCAGATACTCTCAAAAAGAGTACGACATTCGGTTTAAATAAAAAGTATGCTATAATTCCACTATCTTTTTCCATTCTAGGGTGTTATGCTAATTTTGCACATTTTCTTCTTCGTTGATTCCATTCCACTGCTTTACAAGCTACAGAGTGAGGATTCAAGTATTAAACTATAAACTTCTTTTTCTCTATCGAATTTACAACGCAATAAGGAACAAACTTATTTGATTGTACAGTATGTATTAGACCAGATTATATGGCTACAAGGAGGAAGTATAATAAATATTTAGCGCCTTTGGTTTGTCGTAGGCAAAAGTGCAAAAATACATTATTTTTAAGTTTAATTTGGATCATTGGAGTTACAGTCCAATGATTTCGCCTAAAATATTCTAAGCCCACACAATTTCCAAAATCAATGGCTTATTTATGTATAGATTGCAAACTACGTTCGCCATATCAATTTTTTTGGAAGTCAACTTATGGGGGTACATTATTATGTAACACCATGTAGAGTGTCATAAAAACATCTTGTGTGTTGGAGCCCTTGGACTAACCTAAGTTGGTTGTCATTTGTCGTTACCCAAGCCTTCAGAGTCGGCACGGACAAATTAAGACTTTATTGTCGTTGTCACATAACATAACAAATTTTATGGGGAAAAGGGGTATGCTTGAAACTGAGTATAAAAAACGGTGCATTGTTGTCATCGGATGATGTCTAATCGCGAGATACAACAATTCAAGATATCGCTAACAAGGGACGTCTTTGGGTCGTTCAGATTATAACTATTCTGCATCCTGTCCATAACAAATTTTAATGTTGTCCGTATATTCAACATTTTGGTTTGACCTTAACATATCCGATGATGTAATGTTCGTACTTCGTAGTGTATGAAGGCATCAGATAACCAGATGATCGCCAGATTCGGATGTAATTGTGGAATGGTAGTAGTACAGGTTACACCTAGCCGCCTTGTCTTCTGGAGGTCAAAGGTAAAGTAAATATACATTTTGCGTGGTCTGACTATGCATCAAAGTGAATCAGCCAATGATTGATAATCGTCAGATTTTATCCTACAATTATCCGATGTGGGTATTGGTAGTAGCTCCAGTCGTTTCTGTCAGTTCCTGATAGAAAAGCTCAGCACTTCTGGGAGTTTCAGATTTCACAACAAGGAAACACCCTCTGTAAGACAACGTTACATTTTAAGGACAATGTGCGTGCGTATAACAGGAAAAGTTTTTGTAGAAAAAAAATATAAAATAATGCGTACATGTGAGGGAAGGAGTAATATTATTACGCACATTTCAATTTTACAACTTTAGTTGGGTGAGTCTGAGATTCGTTAGTTGAAGGTCTCATGCTGTGTGACGTCAGATTTGGCCATGGACTTTCTCCAGGAAGTGGAGAAGAGGATGAGGAGTCTGGAGTTCTGGAGGAACAATGAACCTCTTTTCCTGTTCCCTCATTTTATTTCATTGCTCTACTCTGCGTTTCCTCAATTTTAAGAAAGGAAGACTCCGTTCGACTCTGTATTGACAAGGATTTCCGTCTGGCAAAAATGACAACAAAAGTCCTGGAGAACTTTACTGGCGGAGTCTTGGGCCTGGATGCCCTGGACGAGAGCACAGTTCCCATCATATTCAACTCAAGTGCTCCAGATATCAAGTCCTTCACAACTTTTGCCAAATTCTAGGGCTCAAGGTCCTAATCCGCTAATACTGTAATAGTACTTTCTCCCCAAAGCGAAACTCATTCACTTTCGCATTTCCTACCAAACTCCATGTGTGTCGTAGCCGCAAACTCTGATTCTCATCTCAGAATCCAGTCATTTTAAACGACTCCAAAAAATGCTCCCATTAATTGACATTCCCCGCTAGGCATAGTCAAACACATCCGCCAATTTTTCATCCAAAATGGGTCAGCTTTCCATTTGCCCTATGGAAGGACCTCTAGCGGAAGGAAAACAATACAAAGGGTAGGAAAAAGACCGCCAGAGGCCAGAGGTAATGAAACACTGAAATGGGTGAGAAAACGTTGCAAGTGGTAGGAAAACGTTGCAAATGGTAGGAAAACGTTGCAAATGGTAGGAAAACGTTGCAAATGGTCTGAAAACGATGCAAATGGTAGGAAAACGTTGCAAATGGTCGAAAAATATTGCAAATGGTCGGAAAACATTGCAAATGGTCAGAAAACGTTGGAAATGGTCGGAAAACTTTGTAAATGGTCGGAAAACGTTGCAAATGGTCAGAAAATGTTGCAAATGGTCGGAAAACGTTGCAAATGGTAGAAAAACGTTGCAAATGGTAGGAACATATTATGATCGGAAAACATTGCAAATGGTAGGTAAACGTTGCAAATGGTCGGAAAACGTTGCAAATGGTAGGAAAACGTTGCAAACGCTAGGGAAACGTTACAAATGGTAAGAAAACACTGGAACTGGCAAAATCATATGTTTTGGTCTATTTGGAGAAATATTTACTAAAAATAGTAATTAGTGTCGATCCCTGAACACTAAACAAAGGACAAACGCGTGGGAGATATATATTGCGTCATAAATGTTGCATTGGAGTAATTCGATTACTACACGCGACAAGTCAGAAACCCTGAAGTTCGAAATGGTTTGTTATTTTAGGTGTGTTTATTTGACTCATTTGAAGAACTATGAAGACTTCTGGACGTGTATTTGGGGAAGAGAGTGTTTTGGGAGATACTATAGTTAATTTGTAGTAGGTCGTCTGTGTTGGATGGAACCGTGAGATCAAATAATCTGAACACAAGGAGATAATTATAACACGATCTCTCATTATTCATCCCAGCACGAGATCAAAGTGGAAAATAGATAGACAGACATTCGCACTAGCACTAGTTGTAAAAACTCATACGCAGGAAGGAACCGAAAACTGAATTCATATTAGACGAAACTACGAAATGAGTAGGTAGAAGGTGAATGTCAATTTCAAAGGGAGAATTAGAGAGAGAAACTCCAGTCCTTCCCATTTACTATTTACGCACATTTCGTGTCCCCTCATAATATGTATGTATTCCAATTCAAAATAAACGGAGGACGACACCCCTCCAGACTTTGATTATGAATTCAAACCTTCAAATTATACTGTACAGTCCATTCTGTCATTTTGGGTGCATCCAGCCCTTTCTTCCCTGTGTGAATGGTTCAATCCCCCGGACAGACAATGTCCAGAGCAGTGGTTGCTTCAAGAATGTCTGTCACCACTCCATCCTTTCTCTAAGGTTTTTTAGCGGTAGTTTCCCTAGGTCAGGAGGAGAGGAACCCAGTTTCAACGAGAAATACTCGGCATGTTTGAACTTATACAGAGGGTTATCGGGATTTATAAAGGACAGCGAAATTTAATAATAGCGTAAAAAGTTATGGAGCTAAAAATTTAAAACTCAGTACATTTGTTAACACTGCGATTATGAACAGACCATATTTTTTCCAAATTTTATAATTCAAAAGTGAAAGTGAAACATTGACTGGAATTTCAAAAGCGCGTATGGGATTTTTCCAGAGAGTTCATTTCTTTTAAACGCATCTGCCAGGGGGTAATATAAATCGGAGAGCATTGTTCCCTAAAGTACAATGTCCAGGAGGATCCAAAGTCTTGGAAATCGTCGAAACCCAAAATTGTTTAATCTGTTTTCCCCAGAAATAACCCGTTCTAACCCCAAACGCAAAATGAGGGCAAATTCCTTGATTCGAAAAATTCGCATTACGACGGGTGTGTAGAATTACCCGAGCTAAAATTAAATTGCCCGGATGTCGAAAATAGCGCATCAAAAAAGTTAAAAGGAATCCCTAGTCCATGGCTTCTCTCCCACACACTTGGCCAATCGGGGGACAAATTGTAAAGAACTGTACGAGAATCATATGGCGGGTCAAAAGTCTGGATTCTTCGTGACCCTGGATTTCTATTTAGCTTTATGCTGTGTCCACACAAAACATGTCAGAAGAACACCGCATACACAGTCGAATTAAAAGTCAAAGCTGGAATTAGTCTTACCCCCAAGGGGGTAAGACGTCTGGAAGCCCATGAAAAATAATTCGGTCGAATTTTTGGAATTGGCTTGTGGAAACAGGGGTTTACAGTCAACAGATTGACGAGTGTGGATAGCGTCTGGAAACTTTCTTTTGAGGAACGAAACACGGTTTCCCCCAAAAGGGGTAGAAATGTTTACAATTCGTGGAAATGGGGGTTATCCCTCTTTCGAGAAATAGGTGGAGCACATGTTGAGCAAACAAAACAAATTCATTGTCGCAAATTGGAATTTTGGTTGAATAAATAAAGTGTCCTTTATAAATCCCCATAACCCTTGTACATACATCCAAGGTCCATGCAATTTTGTAAACGCAGTCCTATTTTCTACTGACTTTCTCCATTTTCCTAATGGTGAAATTGGTGAATCGAGTGGTAATTATCCACTATTAACCAACATTTAATATTTGGAATGCCATGGCTTTCTTGTACCGTAGCGGAAAAGGCTGGCCAGTTTAAACGCCAGTGTGAGGTCTGCACAGGCCGACTTCGCAATGTTGGTATTTCGATCCCTGCGTCAAATACATAGTTCCAGATTTTGAGAATCTTCAATGAAATTTTATCCAGAAGAATTGGAAAACTAACTCACCGTCTGTGAGAAACACGCGAATTTCAATTATTGACAGTATCGATGACGATTCTAAATCCAAAGTTGGTATATACTACACATATTCGACTTCTTTGTCCAGTGCGCTATCTAGTGAGCATACTTAATTCAGAGAACTTTTTTTGACCAATCAGGATCAAATTAAAATGAACGAAACTATGCAAGGTCATGAGGCATGAAATAATTCGACACAAAAGCTACAAAAGCTAGAATTGGTTTGATCACTCTTTCGTTTGAATTTATTTATACTTATATGGTACACATTCATGTATAATATATATATATTTATGTATATATATTACTGGATTTACATCATCTTGAACGAACGAACGCACGTTATACCATACGATGGTTTTTTGACGTAGACGTAGACGACGACAACGACTATTCAACTTACATAGTTACATTTTCTTTTACTCATCAAAACATTAGTCTTACAACTCCACCCAAAAAAAATCAACAAAAACTCATCAAATCATCATTCCGTGATAATTTACAATAATACATAATTTGTTTGTTTGTTTCAAATGTGTGTCACTCTCACAATATAATATATATACGTATCTTACACTTGTGTATAGGTACTACATGGCAATTAATAATATAAAAATTACATCAAAAACACGATTTGAGATTGATTCTTTTTTCCGTCTTACTTCTAATCAATTAATGACATAATTAACTAAGCCCGCGCTCAGAATAAACGTCAGAGTTGTCGCGTAGAGAATTAAGTTAGCTGAAACAAGTTTGCAATGTACAGTGGACTCTCTATACATCGAACTTGCAAAAATTTGTTCGATAAAAGTGAAATAACGACGGGACTTGAACCTAAGTTCGATCGCTTGAGGCGTTCGATATAGGGAATGTCGATGTAGAGAGAATCGGCTGTAATTGGTTAGGTTGGATTCATGAAATTCGAATCATTTCCGTACTTATTATTTTAAATGAACAAAAAATTCAAAATATGACTATAATTAAAGCCGTCGAAGTTAAATCAAATGAATTTTCATGTCAAGTCAAGTCGCAATCGTCACTAGAGGGCAACACGTGTACGTATACTAAAGATACTTAAAGTATGGCACTTTTTGTTTGTTTGTTTTTGTCACGTATAATAATCATTGGATGGCTAAGTTTCATTTCATGGAATCGGTATAATTTATTGGCCTTGACAGACAGATTTCGAGTATCATTTGCTTTGAAAGAAAACGAAGAGACCATAGCCAAAGAAATTTGTAAAAAATCCTGGAGCCCTAATAAATTAATAAAAGACTATTTTCTTTTCAGCCTGGTTGTTTGTTGACATCCATTACTAATGTTGACTTGACTTTGGCTAGTGGACCGATTTATAAAAGATAAAATAGGCACTTTCTTTCCCCACTAGGGGAATTGGAACCAATACATTTTTTCTTCTTCTCTTTCTTTGGATAGAAAAACCCACTCAGGATAAAATTTGATAAATGTGAACTACTAAGTAATGTCATATTTATATTGAGTGCTATGGCATACCTCAGCCTGCCAACTCCAATTTTGGATGCCAAAAAATTGTAAGGTACTCAAGGAGAAAGTCGACGGTCAGGAGAAATCAATCAATTTTCAACACCGCATGGATATTTTTGTGAATCTTTCTCAAGTGAAAAAAAAAGAAAAAAAAGAACCTCCTTCCTGACATTTGATTAAATCCATCGTCCTAACTTAACTCAAGAGAGAAAAATCCAAAAAAGTGATATAGAAAAAAAGGGGGACTGGACTGATTTGATTCATAAATAATTCTGTTGAGTGCGCCGCCTGTCCATCCATCTAAAGAAGAACAGATCTCATCTTCTTCCCTATCAATCACAATCATGAAACCATAAATAAGTCAATTATCCCATCTGCCCTACCTACCTTACCGATTTCACCGGATGGAGTCTATCTCCCTCCGATTCTGTTACCATGGTGACGAGTTCCTGTCACACCGAACACACCGTACACCAAGGAACACACAAGCACGCTCCTGATTCAAAGGAAATCCAGGCTCATATCGGAGGGATCCAATTAATCTGAACTGAGAGGGAAACCTTACTATTTAAATAATTACTTCGTTTTCCGACTCACTGAGAAAAAATTTATGCGTCACCCTCGACAACGAATTATTTTTTATATCCCAATCATTCTCCGTATTGAACAATTTATCAGAATTTCAAAGTTCTGAATGAATTTTCCAAATGAGGATCAAGAAATTTTCTCACTGACCCCACATCGACTTCTGACACTTGACCTCTCCAAACAAAACTTTGATCCATGAAATAAAACTTAGCGAAAATGTCATAAATAAATGGAAGGCGTGAAACCTCACTGCCTCAAATAAAAAAAAATTATAGTCTACATTAATTAAAGTTAAAGTTGCTTAAGAATATCAAAGGCAGTGTTCAATCAAATAAATTACATCGTTTTTTTAAATAAATGTCATCGAATAATATTAATGTCTAATTGTCTGTCATGGGCAAAGGGTCACACGGTCACAGTCACAACAGATAAGAGAGAACTTGTCAACGTACGTACACAAAAGGAGTACGTAAATTAAAGGCGATAAAAAAAGTTAAAATTATTAATCACGAATCAAAATAATATCAAATTTTCTTCAAAAAACATCAATTCTCATATCCACCCGACAATAACTTATTTAATTTCCAACCATACATCTGTTCGTTCCGGATTCATGTCGACTTTAAATGTTAATTTTAATAATTGTCTCGTTTGCGAGCTTAAAAATTAGCCGAGGCACGTCTTGCTCTCGTCAGACCAACGAACGGATCGACTGACTAAACACAAACACGTTTTTTAAATATTACGAATAACAATTATACCGCCCAAACGTAGTATAGTATCCCTAAAAATGTTACGATTTTTTTTTTTGAAAATTTCTGAAAGGCGCTTGGTAATTTTCCCCCTACATTTGCGTTTCTTTCCTCCCTAAAAATCTTTTAGTTTCCTTTGTAGTCCAGTTAGTAGTAGAAGACAGGTTTTCAGTATTTTTATTTTTATTCTTGTGGAGGAAGAAGATGAAGATTTAGACAGACAAAAGGGTTGACGAAGACACAAATGAAGACAGAGACGAAGATAAAGTCATTCCTCATCTTAATTCTGTCCATCAAAAACGGACCATTTTCAAGAAAACGGTTAAATTATCATCATAAGTACCTACCTTGTACCTTCTCTTCCTTTCCTTCCATAACAACAGCAAGTATAATCATTAATACTTACTAAAAAGAGCGAACAGTCTTTTGATTGATTCACTGTACAGTTATAATTAATATTTTTACATTTTTATATATAAAGAGTAGTACAATTCTAAAATTACAACGTCTTATATTTACAAGTAAATCATCAAACAAACATATTATATTTTTAAATTCGACAAACTACTCGGGGAAGCAGTCACTTCGGGTAAAAACGTTGACTGTTTCATTTTGTACACAAAGTCGTGTGTTGTTATTTACAGGTGAAAATCAAATCCTCACTTTCACTACCACAAAAATCGGGAGATAAATGTCTGAGGGCACTTGTGGGGAGTTGGGGGGATTCATTTGAATTAATTAGTAGACTCTCTGGTAGATGACTCTTCGCCAGGCATTGGTTTAAGTTACCAAAAATTGGCTTGGTTTACCGAAGCCACCAAAATGGTGTTCTGACAGCCAATAGAAATAGAAGAAAAGAGGCAGAGTGCGTCGTCCATGCTCCAGGAATTGAACCTCCGCTCGTCAACTCCTCATTTTTCACCACTTCGTTCGGGTGTTTCTCCAGCGTTTCTAAAAATTAAACAAAAGAAAAAATTTAGTCAAAAACAAGTAATTCTGATTCTTAGCGCTATGCGTTTGCATATTGAAAGTTCTCGGAAATATGTCCATTAGAATGAAATAATTCAAATCCGGTATGACAGTAGTACTAGGAAACAAGAGGAAATTGAAAATCGATCTATAAAAAATGAAATGGGATAAAGAAAAATCCGCATGGTACCTCAGGTCAAACACTTATTTCCCTCCCAAGACTCGATTAATAGAGTAAGAAAAAAATTTAGTTTGGTCATAAAATCCAAAGGGAAGCAATGAACCTGAAGCCTTTGCCAAGTTCACTCAAACTCTCCCTTTTGTACATGTCAGACTTTTATGAGCAATAAACAGGTGACACAGACACACATGACGACATGGGTGGATAAAATTCCAGGTGCGACAACCAGCTCACTCAATCCACTGTGTAAAAAAATTAGCAATTTACTTTAGTGGACCTCATAATGCATGCACAACGCATTTGCATATGTACCCGAACCTATTTTTATTGCCTTAGAGTCTAATGAGATTATAGTCAATTTGTAAGTTTCATTATTTATCCAATTACAATAACTCTCGTGCAAATTAGTCGGCGTTCTTTGGACCATTACAGCCACCCAGCTAGAAATGAAGTGCGAAAAGTCTGCACAGGGTCCCAAATATTCACTGGACTCGTAAAAGTTATATCAGAAACTACCATGCACTAGAATCTATATAGAGATCGTTATATGGAATGGGTAGTGTTACATTATCAGTTATTGGCAAGCTTAAATTAAAGTTCGTTATAAAGAAATTCTAGCAAGACTTAAAAGAATCAACTTGATTTTTACTTTTAAGTGATTGGGCCAGCAAATCCTTGAAAACTGCCAATCCGTTAACACGCCAAAATTTGTACCCGATGTTCTTAAATTTTCAGTTTTCTACGGTAACGTATAAATCTTAAAATTTTAATTTCCCAAAGAAAATTACGAACTTGCTCAAAGCACATACAAGAAACCCAGCATATTGGGGACCCTGAACAAATGAATACATGCATTTATGATTATGTACATTTGTCCGCTTGCAAAAAACAAAAATAAAAGCAAAAGAACAGGGACTAGATGTGTTTGAAGTTCCACATTTAGGATTCGCACATATTCTGAATTCCACGCCTGGGTGAGAGTAGTAGTCGACGTAAATTCTCTTAAGAGTCATTCTGTTCAAGACCAGAGGCTTTGAAATCAAGCCTTTTTCCTAGCCTTCTCTCTCAATGTACGCTGATTTCAATTAAAAGAAACCATAAAACTACCATTAAACCACTCTTCGCCACTTCTCTTATATTCTTTTACAGTTTGGGACGACTGCCTACGACACAACGAGGACTACTACTAACAACCAACATAGCAAAAAGAAGAACATTTAAAACTAACTACATCTTTTATTCTCTCCCACTCTTGGGTCTACGTTCAAAACATTGAGTCAAAAGAGAAATTCTAGAAATGTGTTCCTTTCCTCCTAGATGATGTTCAAAATATTTCTTAATTACAAAATTGTCACAATTCACAATGAATCCTTCAATATAATCATTCATTATCAAATTATTTCCACGGGTTTGGTATCTCAGCCTCACTTTTCCTATGCTGTGAGGTTTTAACCTTGGATACACGGATGTTTTCCCCACTTTCATTTTCATGTATCATTAAAGTGCCCTAATGTGGTAGGAAAGTCGGATACCCAATTCTATGGTTAATTCTGAACATGCATAGCAGGTAAAAACGATAAGCCATCATTTGACTCAGAATGTGTGATATCTTGAATTCCGTCATCGCCCGACTCAGGATAGATAACAAGTCCAGAGGATAAACCCCAGTGTTTTTTTTATTCAATTAAATGGACGTGTGGCCCAATAATTGGGCATTAGAAAATTTGGGCCCAGATTGGGTATCCGCGATGACCGGAAATAATTATTTTGGAATCGGTAGATTGCCAAATTCCCAAGATTAGATAAAGCCAATTCCAATCCTGAATAATGACAGTTTGAACGAAGGAAAATAGAACTACGGACATAACTTAATTAAATATCTGTCCAGGATTACATAATAAATGATACGAGTTAATCTAGTCCATATACGTTCAATCCGCCGACTTTTCCTCCAATCATAGGGTCATTATTTTAAAATACCCCCGACTGTGTACTCTATCGCCAAAACTTTCTGCTGAGTAAAAGCGCAGTATGGAAGGAGAAGGAACCTGAGCGTCAGCCAAGGATAAATCGTGTCACTTTCTAATTAACTTGTATTAGTTATAATTGCATTGGACGCTCACACAATCATCTTTCCATTTCCATCTATCCTTCTATTTCATTCTATTCCAGATCGACTCAATGCAAAACCCAAAATGCAAATGTCAGCCCCACAATTCTATGCATGGAAATGACTCCTGTGTCCTAGTTTTACAATTCTATTACTTGTATGTTACAGTCTTCATGTATGTAATGGCCAAATTTATTCAGACTAGGCCATGTCAATTTATATGTTCAGGTTCACTAGTTTAAATGACATATTTATATATTATACAGACATATTTAGAGGCAGAAATTATACAAATACATTCAAATCCTATTTTTTTTTGAAATCCACATGACCTAGTCATTCTAAAACTGAATATTTCCAATCCAAACAAACCGACCGGAACATATTCATAGTAGAATAAAGTAATTTGTTGGTTGACTATTCTACCTTCATATATTAGATATAAGCGTTCAAGATGACTGCACTAGTGCAAGCTCCTACCCGCGACACTCATTCTACAGAAATTCAATTCAAATTCAATGAGCTGAGTTTCCTAACAAAACCCATACGTACTCCGAGAGAACCACTGTAGTAGTTTCTGAAAACAAAAGCCTATGAAAACCACGGAGATAACCTTAAAGTTAGGGAGTTTCACATTTGCCAACATCATTTTGAGACTTGAAACAAGGAAGAATTGCTCACAAATTCAAAACCTAGCATGGTCTAGACTTTCCTTACAAAATACCTTGAATGAGATGTATCTAACTCATTCTCATTTCCATATGGATTTTCTCTACCATGCATGGAAATTCGTTTGGAGAAAGTAAAATGTGAAAAGTAGGGCATTAGTAGTTCCTCAGGTTCCTTCCGTCTCCCTTTTTTTTCCTGATCATATGGTTAACCATTTTACGTACCACTCTGGCAAATTTTACTCTAGAGCCCACATCCTTACCACTACCATACAAACCTTGTAAAAAATTGACGCGTCCATTTTATAAAGAGTGAAAGAACTGAAAAGGAGAAAAAAAAATCATACAAACAAGTGCGAGTGGATCAAATGCAAACACACTGGAACTGTGTGTATGATACACCTTCCTTTCTTTCTCTGTATTCGCATTCAACGGACCAAATAAAATGTCCCTTACTGGCTACAACGACTCCTTTGCCTTCAGTATTTTTGACACTCAAGTTTTTCTCCATTATGATTATCATGAGACGGACGACCCGTCGAGTTAGTCCTGGCCAAGTCAAACTTTAAGCTTTACAAGGGAAGGTTCGGGTCTGTTCATTGCAGTCAACATAAATGGCTGTAAATACCGTATTCACCAGATTGGATGTTATACTCTGGATGTATTATCTATGTAGTTGACGATTCGCTTATTTTCACAAATGCAATGCATTTTGTTTTAACCATTATTGGTCATCCTCGTGGTACCCGACTTTCCTACCCCTTTAGTGCAGTTTACTGATTTATGTAGCGAAAGTGGGAAAAACCTCACAATATGCAAGATAAAAAGCTGTGGAAAAGTCAGGCTGAGATATAGGGTAAGCTGGGCTAATTATTCCCACTTTTGTGCCTGGGTGATTCCCAGAGTCGTTATCTAGTATTATATGAACATAT
>JAQFYE010000565.1:0-33311 GCA_034694305.1 Protaphorura glebata
TGCAAAAATAAGCATCTCGGGTATATACCCGGGTTTATACCCGGGTATATACCCGGGTGCTTTGGGTATTTACAACACTAGACGAAGTTGAAAGTGAGCCGCGAACACCGATTTTCAATGGAACGCATTGAGCAGAGCCCAGTCCACGTTTTCTATGCTCACCAGACCTTATCCTTTCCTCAATATCTTTATTCACATTTTTATTGACAGCGCGCGCTGGGCGCATCCCCGCGCAATTTGACAAGGCTTATTAGATGCTCAGTTAAATTTTGAATAAAACTGGTGTCTCAACTTTCAAATTTGGTCAAAATCTGATGAAACTTGAGATGATGTGCTTTTTGTAGAGAATAGATGTTAGAGAATCTTACCGAGAATCTATGGAGCTATTAATTTCGTTTTAAAACTCAATGCACGGAGTGGCGTTCAGCTAAAAATCTTTATGAAAAACCGCACGTTATACGTTACATTACTGCAATTCGGGCTTCCTAGGCATTCAGGCTTCTTATGCATTTTATACTGTCGAATCTGTCTTTCGACAGTGGTCTCTGATGACAAGATGTGGTCGTTATGGTACAGTTGGTCAAATCAGGGTTTAGCCTGGTGGTCGCGAGCACAGGCCTCATTTGGTAAATCAGCTTTGCCTAATCAAATAGCTTAATTTTTTTCGTAATGCAACATGCTCCAAAGTTTCCAATCACCTTTCAAACCTGACCGATTATTCTTGCTATATGTGGTCGTAGAAGATGGGTTTGTTTAAATTCACGAATGAGCAATATATAGTGACTTCAATTGTCCGAGTCTCTCATAATGCCGACGACGGTGACAGGGTATAGTCTTTCTAAATATGTAGAAGAATAACAAGCTTCGAGTTGAATAGAATGACGAATGAACGCAGTGAATAAATATTATTGTTCAAATAAATAAACAAGTCCGAATTCTGACGACGTGCCAAGAGTAAGTGTCGGTCGGACACGTCATTCAGTTTTATGGAGAGATCCGTACTGAATGCCACATAGTAGTTCACAACACTAAATTATTTCCCATCAAGTTTTTTTTTGCCAGTGAAAACTGTGTCATTTTTCAACCGTATCTATTGTCAATTATTAGGTACATTTATGAAATGATGGAGAACAGATGGATTTTTTATATTCTGGTCTTCTGCATGGCAACGATTGCTAGTATTCAGAGATATGATGAAGAGTTTCCAGAGGCTGTAAGTTTTATACTAATAATTAGTACAAAACTTAAATTAAGTATATATCGAAACTATTGTTACGATATATACTTAATTTGAGTTATAACTTTTGCGTATTAGTATTGGTCATCCTCTAAATTCTATTCGGTCCTACTAGTCAGTCTTTGCTTTCGGGTAATCTAATGCGTGACATATCGATCATACGTGTGTTTCATTGAAACTTACATGAATAGAGAACTGATATTTTTGTGTACAATATTCTTACGAGGAAAGCGCTCCGATTGCAAATCCCAGATCGTCCTATAGCTTTCAAGATTGGAATACGAATTAAGATCGTGTTATTTCTATACAGATCATGCCAATGAAATGAATACCTTTATTTTCTAATCACTCATTCGTAGGAACCTGCACTCGTACCTAAATCTAATACGAATCCTTTGGACGACGCTAAGGAACTGAGGTCAGCGATGAAAGGGTTCGGAACTGAAGAGAGTCGAGTCATGAACGTTTTAACCAGAAGGACATCCGACCAGAGAAAAGCAATTGAAGCCAGTTATAAATTATTGTTTAAAAGGGCAAGTTGATTACAATTTACACTATTATTTTCGCTATTCAAAACACTTAATAGATGACACTTGGTTGATATTAGGATCTTCTGGCGGATATAAAGAGTGAGATTGGCGGGGATTTGGTCAAGGTCCTTGGAAATCTGATGATAGATCCACTGGACTTCTTAGCCTCGGAGCTTAATGATGCCATGGCAGGTTTCGGAACAGACGAAGATACGCTGACAGAGGCGAGAACCTTACATTCCACGATAAAAAACAATTGTGAATGGTCGAATTAACAACAGCGCTAACTTAGAGAGATTCTATTTTAATTATTTTCAGATATTGTGCACTCATACTAGTGAAGAGATCCACAAGATGGCAGCCACTTACAAACTCAAGTATAAGAAAGAACTGACGACGACATTAAATTCAGAAATATCCGGAAATTACAATAAACTGTTGCAGCAGATAATTACGGTACGGGAGGTCGCTTTGTCATTTACTCTAATAATAATTAATGATTAATATATTTAATGAATTAATAATTTTATTAATAATTCAAGTAAAATCACTCCGCAGGTGACAAGAAGCAACGCCGGAAATACTAGAAACTTGAGCCGGGCACTCTCACCCAGCGTACCAAAGAAGTCATGTAATTAACTGCTTTTTAATTTGGCATTTATCAAATATCAAATATTTTAAATTCCATTATTATTTCCAGTTTTCTGGCGTCCCAAACACACTGACCAGCAACGATTCATAGATATTCTTAGTAAAGCAACGTTTCAACAAATTCGCTTGATTATTGGGGACTTTTTTGAAATTGGGAGACAAACACTCCGAGATACTATTACTACCGAAACTTCTGGAGATTTTAGGAATGCACTACTTGCAATAGGTCAGCTTTGCAATATTATGGACTTCACAATTACAGAAAGTTCTATCAAAGCCTTGCCTGTTATCGTTACTGCGAAGAGTTAGGAAATAAGTATTGCATTACGTTTTATATTCCAGTCAGTGCAGCCGAGAATCGACCTGGATATTATGCTAAACGACTGTACGACGCCATGGCCAAATTGGGTACTGATGACAAAGCCCTGATTCGGATTATTGTCACAAGAGCAGAACTTGACATGAAGAGCATTAAGAAGGAATTTAAGAAGAAGTACAAGGTCACACTGGAAAGCAAGATTACTGAAGAAACGTCAGGTGTTTACAGAAAGGCACTTCTGACATTGATAGATGGACTTCCAAAACGAAAATGAGTGGAATTGGCAAGAACGGATAGTCATTAGCATTTACTCCACAACCCACCTTAACTAGAACTGTAATTTTCAACAGTGCCTTCTGATGATGTAATAAAATATGTACTTCAATAACGAGATGTAACAATATTTGAATAAAACGAATTTTTCTCCAGAGGCAGTTCAATTGGAATTAAGTTGTTCTTCGAAGTGGAAACGCTAAAAATAACTTGTCAATCAAATTGAAATTGAACAAGGAAGCACAGTAGTACTTGGTTCGGCCTGAGTTAGAATGGCTAATTTTTTTTTGCGTTTGTTTTGTTCAATCAAAATCACAATAATTAAAAAAGAAATACCATAAAAAACGAATTAGTACTATTCTCCAAAATAGAAGTACACAAATCACTGAATGAAAGACTAACGTTTAAAAACAGCCATTGAAACAAAACAATACAACTACTTCATTGTTAATTGCTAATCTATAATTCGGAATAATTTCTGACCTGAATTATAACGCACTTTGTAATTAGAATTCACTCGATTCTGACCAAATGAATACCAATGTAATTAAAAATGCGTATAGACGGAAGCACGATGACATTTGATCAAGTGAAACGATGATAGGAGAGAAGGAAATGAATTAGCATTGATACAACACATACTTAAATCTGACAAGGTTTAATTTGATATCCATACACGTGGCTTTAGTTAAATGTATACAAAATTGAGTCAACAAGAATCAAATGAAAACAAAACCAATTATTTTTTGATATTCGTTACGACACAGCCACGGGAGAGTGAACCTCTGTAGTTAAATGTTTGACTTGACATTTGCCCTATATGGATCGAGGTAAAATGGGAAAATGTAATATTTTATTAACCCATTGTTTTGCATGTAAGCGGAACAGAGTGGCGTAAATCTTTGATGTTTGTCGTCCTTTTCCCCAAAATATCGTAGAAGGCCAAAGGAAGTAAAGTTTGATTTGATGATTTGGGTCAGCAGAAATTAGGTGGGGTTTATATAGGTCGATTGTTATTGTTTTTTTTTCTGTACATTGTGTATGTATCGGGATTTTATTGAGCGGAGATGCAGTCGACTGGCGCATTTCATTGATCTCCTAGGTCTACTGCTTTCTCCATGTCATGTCACCGTCCAACTGGCCAGCTAACTAGTAACTAGAACTACCATTATACACACACAAGGGGAAAAGTGTTAGTTTCTAGTTTCGACTCTCAGCTAAAGGATATTACACTTTAGAACCAAGTTCTATCGCGTAGCACAATATGTGCAACCCACCCACTCTTTTCTAGTAAATAAAATATACACTCTAGACCATCCGTTCAGTCTTCATCTAACTTTCAGGACAATCGGGTCATAATACTCAAACTCCATTATTTCTTCGATGATGGATTGTTTTACAGTCTAAGAGTTACGATTTACGATTACCATTTGGACTCCTTTTCTCCATTTCCTCACTTTTGTTCATAATCAATGAGTCAGTCTTCGAATTCTGGTTATGGTGCTTTGAATATATTTTTGGGTGCTCCTCGCTCACATTTTGGTCATACTGCATGGACAATTACAAGTAGAATGTTTAGTACGGTTTCTACGGAGTAAATACTAACACATCATTTTATGTGCCGGGTGCTATCCTGATAACCATGGGGTCTCAGGAAAATGCAAGGCTTCGCCGGCAGGCTGAAGATAGAATGTTGGAATGGAAATGTCGCATTGAAAATCCAACAAAACGGGTAAATAAGTTTCACATAAACTTTGTTCATAATTTTGAGATACATTCCGTAGAAAAATTCAATGTGCCTGCCTTTTTAATTGTTTTATCAATACGAGACGTGTATCGGTGTATTTTTTTTAAAAATCAACAAGTCAAAAATGTTTTTCGAATTTTTAATTCCTTACTACTGTTTACATTTCATCTACGACTAAATTGCTCATGTTGATCATACTTCATATTCACAACAAACTCTATATCCTACTTTTCCCGTTAACCCCAATGTTAGTTCTGATTCTGAAGAGTCGGTAGTTGTGAATATTTCCCTAGTGAAGACAATTTGAGATAATTTGCTCATGCATACATGGTTAGTAGAGACTAGGTTGCTTTTCATTCCAAGGAAGGTGGCCGTATTAGTAGAGAAAAAGTTTGCACACATTCTCTTACACAAGAAACCGGCAGTCCTGCCTTATTTTCCGGCTAATGAGAATTAAAAATAATATTTTATCATGCTGTAACAATAATATGGAAATTTAAAGCGTAGTAATATTATTGAAGAGGAAATCATGTTGCTAACATAATATATTTAATTTTTAGCCCTTAAGATTAAAGTTTCTCTTATGTGGAAAGTTTCGGGTTCAGTGTGCCCGGCTATTATATGCTCACGTTTCCTTTTCTTTTTCACGGGCTATATCACTTAACACAAACCTCTACATTCCGAGGCATTTTATTGACAAAACTGAATATTTTGTTGATTTGAACGGCTGACACGCAGACACATATACGGAGAAATCCAATAGTTCGGACTATCGCATCGTTATAATATATGATTGTGTAGGAGTTTCGTCTATTCAGTCATGGAATCATAATTCCGAAATAGCCAATGGTCTAAGATTATAAATGTTTCTACAAAAGAGATGTGACATGCGGCATCCTTGGTGTGGATGTAATCCACCGCTAAAGTCTATTTTATTTTTAGATTCCATTCAATATTATAATTTATTCCATTAGATTTAAATCGCATTTAATATTAAACCTTCAAACTTTGAACTAAACCTTGACAATGTTATAAATATAAATAGCTGGGCTTGTGACAGCAATTTATGGCAATTGATACCCCAAAAACCGATATATATATTTTGAGTAGATAAGAAAATAATTTGCTCGTATGTATTTTTGAGAGCTCTTAAGGCTGACAGTTTAGTTCCATGCCAGACAGGTCTGGTTTCTAGCAATTACCCACATTTTGACATGCCAGCCAAGTCTGCTTGTCACGTTAGCGTGACAGTGACTCGAATTTCAGGTGAATCGATTTTGTCATTCTACTAATAATTATATCGAGAAATTGTTGAAGTTAAGTTTTCTTATGTGAGTTGTACGAAGTATATTCTTGGACAACTGAATTTGACACAATGATCATTAGGGTTCGGTCCCAACAACGAAAATAACATGCTACAATTTACTCTTCCAAATCACATAAATTTGTTCTGCAATTTTGTTTCGTTTTATGTTTACACGTGACATATGTAGAGATATAATGCCTGTAGAATTATGCACTGTACACAACTATGAAAACGACGGTGCTTTTTGTACGGTTCTACGCTTATATTAACTGGTAGCACGTTGTAAGGTTTCTTTCAATTTCAGGAAGCCATGTCACTGCCGGTCTCAACACGGACGTCCGCAACGTTCAGGAAATCCGCAAGTAGAGACTCCTTGAATCAAGTATTTGATAAACTGCCCAAAATATTGGCGTTTGAAAATGTAAGTAATGTGAAGGGGTATGACCAAACATTTTACCGTCCCCGCGGACGAACCTTGGCCAGTCCGGATATCATAATGAATTCAAAACTTAAACTAAGAATTCCAAAATGAACATCGGTCCACCTGACTGACAACTTTTGAAGATTTACAGAAAAATACACTGATCCTACATATAATGTGTGGATGCGTTAATCGTATACGTGTAATGGGACAGTAATCTGTTTTGTAGGGCCTTAGCCAGTAGCTATATGCTTTCTTATGAATCTCGACTGGCCCTTGATTTAAAATAAATGTACTGAGTCAACCATACAAACAAAATCCATGAAGCTAAGTAATTTGATTCCTGGATCCAATAGTTATTCAATTTCTTATTAATGGCAGAGTTCTGGCGGTGGCGGTGCCGGTGCACCCAGGCGTTCTCCGTCGGGTCGGATACAAACCGATTTACGCGGACACCCTGACATTCGATTTCACCAGCGGGACAACACTGTATTTGAGCGTAGTATGAGGTATCAGTTCGACAAGGAAGCAATCAGGAAATATAAGTCTGAACTAGACCACCAAATCGCGGAGAAGAGAAAATTCTGTGAAAGACAAAGTGAGGCGTCTGATTTGGCGACACTCATGTCTTCCAGTAACGGCCCAATGTTTCGACGATGGGAATCCTTGCCTAAACTCTCTTCAACTGATGTCACCAGAGCCTATGTTATGTAAGACGTTAGTATAACTTGTACATAGAATACCGTAAACTGTGTTACATCCAGCTCACACTAAAGTTCTTTCCGGATAAACAAAGTTTGGAGTCATGGATTCTGTCTGTCAGACTGTCCTTTTTCTCAATATACCCCGGTCCGTGTAGAGAAAGGGAAATGCAATTTTCTTCTTTTGTGTGTGCCTAGATGAACCCACCTAGTTCGTTCTCGAACCAAGGATTTTCTAGTAAGGTCTATATTCTTCAATGCAATTTCAGGAGTCCGAGAACACCGGACGCAGGAGAGTATCAGCGTGATCTGAAGTCTCAGTTGGACTCAAAGCGAGAAACCGACGAACAATTCCTTCGTCAGGACAAATACCTCAATTCCCTCCATTTCAATTCTTTCAACACATTCTGGGGAAAACCAGGTGGTGGTGCTCCAAAAATTGTTAAGAAAAAGGAGAATCTCTTCAAATTGTTGAACAATACTCGTTAACCCTTAGAATGAAATGGACCGGACTCCAAAGACTGTTCCTACCCACCAATGTTGTTTAAATAAGCTGACTAAAAAACTCCATGAACAAATTGACTGCTTTCAAAAAAATATACCAAAGTTTAAACGTTATATAATGTTTGTCTAAAATAATTGAACCAAGAGCGTGTAAGCCCGTGTAGGCCTATCATAAACAAATGGAATTGTCCCAAAAATATCACACTATCGGTCTACTACTAGCTTTTGTGTGCGGCACAATTTATACAATAAACAAAACTTTCAAAGTTAATACAATTGATTTCATTTCTTAGTTTCTCTGATTTCATCCAAATGATATACAGACTGTACAGACACAGAGTAGTTTTCCCCACAACACTTCTATCGATCCAATTGATTGTCTTTGAAATGCATGAACAGGAAATAGGAATGCATCCCTGGAACTGACCCAAAGTATAGCAATTTAGAAATCATAAATATTTTATTAACTTCTCAAATGTTCAAATATTTGAATCGTATTTTCTTGAAATGTTCATGCAAATTTCCATACAGTTCTAAGTCAGAATTTGTAACTACAGAACTAGTGTAGCATGCAGATCGCAGATTACCTATTCAGAACCTAGAACTTACGAATGACCCAGAATTCCTAAGACAGATTTATCGCAAATTATTCAATTTCATATATCATGGGCCATCTGGGTGCTATTGCATAATAGCTACTATTAGAAGAAGTTTAACGGTATTCCACTATTGCTAAGGTCATGATTTCTCAAGTTTCCAGTTCAGTTTTCTGCAGATGTCTTTCCAGGTCAACAATTTGTCAATAAAAAGCAGAATTAAACTACTGCTCCCTGCCAGTGGCAACGTACAAAAAGACCAATTTGTAAATTCTAAATCTAAATTGGAAAGTTCTGCCCCCAATATCATGCGGCAATAACGTATTAAAGATATCACTCAAAGGAATGCATTGCCATGATGTTCAATCAAAGTGGAAAAATTGGTTCAGATTAATTTACAAAGTGAATTGGAAAATGTGCAATTACATTAACCAAAAATCGTTTAGTTAATGGCGAGTAGACATGGAATGACCAAAGCTAATGTTCAGTACTAGAAGTCAATCTACCCATGTTGATTCCCTGAAATATGGTCGTTAATTGTGAACCGTGCCCATGCATGGCTCAGAATTTCTGGCACGCACAATTGTGTGCGAGTCAATCGAAAATCATTTACAAACTCTTAATCCTGCCGTCACAAAAGTGTCAGGATCTCCGCGAGTAAAGACAAATTTTGAATTTTGTTTAATGCAAAACGAGAATGGATGTGAAGGTGACAGTCCACAAATCCAATTAATAAAAAGAAAGTGCATCGATCACAGAAAGGAAAGTGCCTGAAAGCAATGCCGTCCTGAAACCTGGAAGCAAACACAATGCAAATCCCTTTCTTAAGAATCTATTATAGACCTCCAACCTGACCTCAATTTCATGGTGACATAATTTTACGTGGAAAATAGCACACGGTGACACTTTGTTAGTTTCATCTCACCCTAAATATGTGGATCAGGGTAGAACACAACACTCAACAGTTCCCCCATAAATTGAATCAATAAATTGAATCATCAAAACAACGCAAAATTGAACAGCAATGTTGTACTTTATTTATCCAATTTTACTTTGTATAATAATATTACTAAATACATTTTCCAAATTAATACGGATATCAAATAAATATTACGACGAAATAAACAAGACTAGAGTGGAGACCGAAGCAATTAGAACTGAACAAACCTTCCCGGGTTAGAATTAGACAAATTCCCTTATCCTGGTAAATCATGTTAGAAATATAATGACACCACCCCATAAATTTCTTGAAAATACACTTAACATGCAAATATCCGCCACCTAAATTGGACAATTAAACAAACCAGGTATGTGTAATTATTTTAATACCTCAAACCAAACTATGGCTCAAAATTCACCTCACCCACCCCTGAAAGTATTTCGAAATGTCCAAATTCTCCAAAGACATTCCTTACTTTTTTATCAATGAACACTTGACACGCATTACACTATAAATAATACATTTCTGTGTTTCTAACACCTTGAATTAATACATAAGTACAACCAGCCGCTCACAAATTCTAAATTAATTTTCTATAATTTCCACTCAAAATCAATTTAAAAATACATAAAAGGCAAGCACGTCTTTCACCCTGTGAGCGAGCACTTCAAAAAATTGGGACCGCACAAAATATAATTACCATATTGCATTGTAAATACTTAATCAATCAAAAAATTAACTCTTGGCGTCAATTCCGTAGCGCCAAACTTCAAAAACATAAACGTCTTTGCATTTATGTACCGTTGAAATTTAATAGAACAATTTTCCACCGCATTAAAATGTTAAAATGGTGAGACCAATCTAAAACTGCATTTCATTTTAACTCATATCACGATTACAGTAAGTAAGAGAGTTTTTACAAAACGTTTTAAATTTTTGGAATGCATTCATTTGTTGGAAATGTCTAAAACTTAATACGATCACACAAATTTATTTTATACGTGAATGCATGCGTACAGATGGACGTTTACAAGGTTTCCTTTTTTTTCTGGATGGAAACTATCATTATTAATGTTGAGTCACATAATTATGTACTTCTACTACAAAAAGTCACAATTTCCTCACCCTTTCTCAATAAATTCGTTTTTTTTTAGTTACTCAGTTTTTTTGATTGCATTATTATTTTTTTTTTACAATTTTGAATGCTTGGCTGGCCCTAGGTGTAAATTCTAATAATTAATTAATGCTTGACAAAGCTGGAAAGACCGGAAAAGACCCAGTTAGTTAGTGACGACAAGATTTCTCTAAACCAAGCAATTTCTGGAACGTACTTGTGCTCTTTCAATAGGACGGCTAAATTAGTTAGCGTTAAATTCTAAAGTTTATCAACTACTACAAAATATTTTAACCCTCATTTTAGAATAGAATTGTTTATCACTTAATAAAGCAACGATCACGTCTATCATGATGTAAGTACACATAAACAACACGAATGACAAAGAACTCTGTCTAATCATTTGTTTGGAATTACAAAAAACGGTTCCACGATTTTTCCTTATCAGTATCGCATTTTTTTTGTAAGTTAAAGTTTAATTATATTTTATGCAGTTCAAATCAGTCTAGATTTGGCAACTTCTTTCACTCAAGTTCATTTGTTTTGAATCCCTAGCGTGTCCACTAACTATCCCCGGATTTCTTAGTACATTTACATATCATAGGAAACACTAAAAAGTTAGTAAGCACTTGTAGCATGGTGCTAGTCAACCTGAAAGTTATTTTGTCCTCAAACAGGACAACCCCATTGGAAATGGAAATACTTTTGAATAGTATGATTTCGTGGAATGTCCTCGTTTCTCTTCATTGTTGGAAAGCGTAGTCTTGGAATAAATCTTTAGTAGCGATGTTGGAATTCATGATGCCAACGATTGAAGTCAATGTGGAATACAACAATGGACCCTGTGGCCAGGCCGGCTAATAAAAATCTGTCGAAATAAAAGAACCAAAAGATTTTTAATTTTTAGTCGATCACCAAAAATAAAATATATTCTATTATGGCAAATCCGTATGACATAATATAAGTCACGAATTCAATACTTTGAGAAAATACTGAGTTTACATGAATTATTTCAAGAAAATTCCAACGGATAAATGTTCCGGTAAATCACTTCCTATTACCAGAAATTTTAATTTATGTACCTGTGATCATGTGAAAGAGCAAGTGAGCGTATGGCACTGTCACAGGCCGGAAAGGCGTACAAAAGCGCCAATGAGAAGGTTCGCCAAACTTCTACGATTCCTTTGTCTCCGCCAGTCATAAAATACTCGCCATCTCGACTTAGTAACATGCACTGCAGAAACAATTTCAATTATTAGCACCACTGGATATTCTGAGAACACTTCAATTATGTGTTCAGCTCACTTGTATATTATCGTGGTGCGTGTGATGTCTAAGGCGTCCTCCATTCATTGTAAAGGCGGCAACATTCCCCTTCTCATAAACAACCACCACGATTCCTTCTCTGGACATTGTCACATTTTCTGGACCGACGAAACTTGGCGGGGCCTCCAGAGTTCGAAGCAAGTCTCCGAAAGTCGTATGAACCAATATCGGACCATCTGTTTGATTCAAAATGACATTTAAACATTAATATTGCGATCACTCATACCTCGACCAACTTAGCTACGCACGTTTCAGACGACGTATAGCTAGTTAACTGGTAAGGAATTTCAGAATAAACTGTTTTCAACAGTCGGACCGCTTTACCAACGAAGGTGTCAGTCATTTCTTGGTCCTGACTTCGAATGTGACAGGTTTCACATTATAAGAATAAACGTTAGGAATACTTACACTCAGAAGAGCTGACGACCAATCCTAATTCTGCAGAGATGACGAGTGCAGTGACACGACTGTCGTGACCTGTGAGCGTGGCCCTCGGTGTGGGATTATCTCCATCTCCAACAATTGCTTGGCACCGAGCATTCCAATGCCAGAGGAGGACTGTGCAATCAGCTGACCCGGAAGCTACGTAACAATCTGATGTAATATTGCACTCAGACCGTCCCAAGCATGTGACAACCCCAAAGTGCCCGAACACGATTTGCACAATTTTAGCTGAAAATAAATTATTAGGATAATTCGAAAATTCACGTAAATCCTTACAATTTCTGTGAAAGAATAGCTTACCACTGTCAGCTGAAAATACACGGAAACTATGGTCCCAAAACCCACATGCGATGAGGAATTTGGAGTCCACTGTCGTGACGAAACAATTGGACCGCATCTTCACTTTTTGACTAAAATTGTCACCCAAGTGTCTTTTGGGCATGTGACTATTTACTTGAGCGAGTACAGGATCCATGATCAGAGGCAAATTGGCAGCAATGTTCGGTGTCGTCTCAGCAAAACTAGGCGAATGAATGGCAACTGAAATCAAACCAGGAAATTAATATTCTCTTTTTTCATTAGTACATTTTATTCAATGATCCGTCAATTAGAAGTTCCAGAATTTTTAGAAAATAACTGGACATCATTAATGATTCACTCATCCGCTCCCTTGTCTATTCAAGCGAGTCAAAGAATGTATGACACAAAATGAAGAAACAATTCAGTCCTATCTGTCAACATCGATGAAAGATGTTAATTTAGACAGATTCGAGGTTTTTCAATCCAACGGTTGCCGTACCTGAGTAATTTGAATTCCATTTGTTAACCGCAAAATTTTGGCTAGTGGTGACAGTGACCACGGAAGGCTGTGGTAACTGCGGATAACTATTGGCTGAAATATGACAAATTGGCGAATTGGATAGGAACTTCATGACCATGCAAACATCGTCTGGAACGGTGGAGAACATCATTGGAGACTGCAATAACATAGAAAAGAATCATGTATGGAGTCAAAAACCAAGCTCTCTCCTCAGCATTTAACGTCTCTTGCAGTTCAGACAAAAGATGTGAAGCTCGGATTCTCAGTAGTCTTGTTGAATGATCAACAGAGGGCTAAATCATCAGAGTTCTCAAATCGAGGTACCTTGGTGAGAATCGCTTGCATCGTTTTTATAAATTATCGTGTATCGTGCTTTTTTAGAAATGCATTGTATGTCTTGCACTTCAGACACTTTGTGGACGCAAAGTGAGAGAAATGTCGGAAAACTTACCAAATGCATAGCTGAGCTACGTGGTGGATGTGGTTCCATTAATAGCTGCGTCGGCGTTTGTCCAAAGCTTCGAATCTGGTTCTCAATTGCCTGGACAAAATTAAACGCAAAGTTGTGAATTAATGATAATCTTGGGCGAAAGATATATATAATAGTGATATATTCGAACAGTGCGTTCGAATATATCACTAATATTAAGAATCAGAGAATAAAAATCCACGTGGATAAGTTGATAAGTGTAGATTTACCTCCAACATGACAGGATCACTAATTGCATCCAAGTCCACGCTTCCCTCGTAGGTAAGATAATAGAAAACATTGGTGGCTCGAACTGCTTCCGGCCCTAGAAGAAGAAGAAAAAATGTATTACATCTCTAATAAATAAATGTCAACATATTTCGGAGGCGACAGAAGCAGAGGACAGGATCGTGTGATGGGAATAATTAGAAGAGGAGGAAACGAGGAGTCAGTTCAATTAGGTTGGGAGAAAACAGACATTCATAAAATTTCACCCAACTTTTCTGAATGAGCCAACACAGTAGTCACTGCCAACCTTCAAAATTAGTTTCACATGTCCTTACAGGAAAGGACAATTTCACTTCAAGAATTCGGTTTGAAGGAAGGGAAAAAATGGTCGTACGTACACTCATTACTTAATTTAGACCTCACTTCCTAAACTTAAGCCTCGGTAATTCACTTTTAAAACTCACTCATGTGTGGTCGAAAAAAAGTAACATGGAGTTGGCATATTTGAAAATTAGTCTGTAAATAGAGTTGCAAGTCCTTCCTCCATTCAACTTTCCTAATTGTCTGTGTAATACACAATACAAACTCAAAGAAACTCGATCCTCAGAAAATGAACCCGTCGTCGTATTCTTCATCACTATCAACCATTTATTCCTTGCATTCCATCCCTAACATTCCTCTGGAACTCATCCCATTCAATGAAATAACATTTACTTTTCGTGTTCAATCCATCCCAACGAACTAAGACCCGAATAGGATATTCGCTTATTATGATCCGATGAAAAATGGCAAGAAAATTCTTTACAGAGAGTAGATCATTTGACCTGATCCGTGACCTCGTGATCTCCGAGCGTTTATATACATATATTTTTAGCAGGTAAACGAGACCGTCAATCTCAAATGGCCCCTTCCAGATCAGATAATGTACGAAATGAATCTAATAATATGTCAGAATTTTCCTATGAATCTAATTTGACCCACGGTCCGAAACTACTCAAATTAAGTCATTTGACCCGTGAATAAAATTTGTATTGTCAAAATCAGTGATATGAGTACGCGCATGTGCGCCAAAATACCCCCACTCCCCAATTCTGTCTCATTAGGTAGGAACCTCCGGATTTAAAAGACACGAGCATGGTTTCAATAGAAAACTTGCAACTATTTCGCCGGATCACTTTTTTGTTGCGTATAAATCGACTCACTCACTCGTACCTTCCCTTCCCTGCCATGAATTTCCGTTCAGGACCGGGAGAACGGAAACAACCTGTCAGTTTTGATTCACTCAAATGTACATTGAATGAAATCTCCTGAGACCTGAGACTCCTTTCTTTTAACTATCCTCGGAACCAGAAACCTGGGGTTGGGCTGAAATGCTGAAAACGCTAAGCCACTGTAATTCCACAACATTTTCATCTCCGAGGATCTTGAATGTGAGGAAGATACGATACGGTTCCTTCCCAAGTCAACTAATAGCATAGTAACTCTTGATCTAAGAGCCGAATAAATGAGGTTCATTTTCTGAGAGTAACTCAGCTCATAACTCAAGAGAGTCAAGACACAAAGTGGATGATGTTAATGGACGCGTAGAGGGAAGAAGTAAGGTTTTAACGGGTAGGAAAAAATACGCTCATACACCAACAAGGGGCATCTGTGTCTGGCTTTCTAAACTAATTAGAATGGAATCGATCTCTTTTTATTCTCACCTCTTTGTTTGTACCCGAATATAAGGTCTATCCACTGGTGAAGTTGACAAGAAACAATTTCTGACTCCAATGCCTATGTAAACCAAAATAATATTTATAAATTTTGTACGAATTTGAAAAAATCGAAGTTATTAAGCACATTTTCTAAAAGTGGAGACTTTTAGCCCGTCTCTCCTTAAGTGGAGACTTTTTAGCCCAGCTAAACGAAAAATTGGACATATTGTCCTACAGAATCCTTACCATTCTGTGGATTCTAACAAATTCCTCGGGGCAAGATGCCCAGGGCGGAAGTTGGACATGATCCACTTCAACCGCGTCTGCGTCATCCTGTGTCCCCAGTTTGTAACCGTGGTTATTGACAAACATTTCTGGCAAGTAGAAAAGCTCGGGAATCAATTCCTAGAGATAAAGAGAGAAAGGTTCAGGTAAATAGAACGGTTTGGCATTTCTGGGAGCGTTATTCGACGTTTTACCTTGACGTCTGACGTATCCCGTTGGCAATTTTTCCAGGCCGAAGAGATTGACGAAAAAAGTCTGTTCGGATGATCAAATTTACCACCTTGGAGGGCAAGAAACATGGTCGTAAATGGTTCCTAAAAAGCCACAACTTGCAATTAAAATGCGAGACATTGTTCCGTGTGCAATTAGTAGAATGCCAAGTTGTAATATAATTAGCCAGGTCAATTAATAGCCCAAAGAAAAGGGAATTGTCTAATATTATTCCAATTAATGTCTGAGACTCTGGGACGACAAATATATGATTCCGAAATAGCTCCATCACCTACATATTTCTCCAGACTGCGAAAGTCTCATTAGACAAAGAGGTACTTGAGTAAATTCGTGGATAAATGAATTGCGTTGGAAAACATACGTACCAGTCTCAACAGCCAGTTCAATGTGAAAGCAGCCGTGGAGTAGTGAGAGCCGAAATGGAAGGGGGGAATACTTTCGTGTTCCCAACTGTTGTATCGCTCTTCGAAATATGCTCGTCGACTTGGGTTTAAAGCTCCGACGGGCTGGAAGGGAGGGAAAAAAATACACAACTTCATTTTTTTACGACTCCAAAAACTCACATCAAATAAATTGAGCATAATTTAACTTCCTAAGGCATAAAATATGAGCCAAAATTGCAAACTAAATAAAAATACCTTTGACAAATCCCTGTAGTTACTTGAGAGTCCCAAATCCAACTCACTGGATTCGTAGTTGGTCAAAATCCAAGGGAACACCGGGTACTGATTCAAGTCATTGTATGTTCGGCCTAAGCAAATTTTAAGATTAATATCACTACATAAATTTTAATTCCGCCAATAATAAACAAAAATGAAGAACAGTTACCAGCTATCGTATTAAGAAACATCAAGTACTCAAAATTTGAGATTTCTCTCCGCTGCCATTTTTGTGTCATGTTGGAAGCCCGCATAAGTTGTCTCGGGGACATCATTGAAGCTCGCCTGTTCAAAAGTCAAAATCAACTCATTAATATTCATTCATCCTTACATTTACATCTGTGTTTCAAACATATCATTACCGACATGCAATCATACATACTTTTCAAACTTACGTACACATCATCACCCACTTGAATAAATCAGGAGAAAAAATATTCCTGGTTTAATAATTAATACACACAATTGATGGAGCGACATCTGCGGTGAGTGTATGCGAATAATTAATTCTTCTCGAGTTAAAATTTTGAAACAGACGAATCATGCAACTTCAGATCGGCTCGAGGCGTGTTCTGCATTCTTGTCGAGTTAATGCCTACTCCGTGCTATCACGAAAGTAAAAGGTCTGTCATTCTCATTCGATGTTTTCAAGTCTGACAAGACCCTGTCATCATTAAGGTATTTACACCAGTTATACAACTTTAAAAAAATTAGAGCCCGACCTGGGGGGTACTAGCATTGCAGAGTATCAAATATATAATATAAAGAATTCAATGATGAATCTTTAAGGAAATTAGCCATCCACATTTTTGACGCGGCACTGGCACCACATACAAAATGTTTGAGGTAATAAATGTAACCCAGAAGAATTTTAATCTTAGAATTTCTGATTGCGGCATGGCGCGTCAATTCTAGCAGTGTACAAAATGTATATCTCAATTTTATCAGGAAACTCAAATTTTAGCTACAAGAGAGGGACAGAAGGTCTAGATACTCGTAAGACTCACATATTTAATCATATGCATGCTTTAATTTAAAATTTCGAAGTTAATCTATCGCGGGTGAATCGCAGGGTCAGATCAGGAAGTTGTGGGATAGAGATGACAAGTAGCTCCAAATACATGAAGCATGATCATATGCGTGTAATCCCCTGAGGGAAAGAAGAGGAAAATTCATGGATCAATTCAATGATGAAGGGAGAGACTGGAGAATGAGAAATAAAGCTTTTCCTTCAAAATCTGTAAATCCTAGCTGAAGGGCTTGCGTCTCTCAAAATCACTGATCAGAAATAATAAGGGAGACCCACCATCAGAATTATAACGGTGGAGAGAGAAATGTTAGTTTTTTTTATTCCATGTCAATCATGATTAGCCCAAAAGCTGTCGTCATGTTCAGGTTTAAACAAATACGACTCGGGATTTCTCATTAATTTCGTCGAAGAAACAGCCTGAACACAAACACACTACAGAATTAACAAAAAAGAGTTGCCCGCCCAAGTTCAAATGAAAATTATTAAATTAGGTCATCTCAGTCTTCATTATCATTATTCGAATAAACAAAATCGAATTGGAGTGTTCTCAAAATCAGAAGAGTCCTATTATACTGTCAGAATTACGTGACTATGGTGATGGTGAAGAAAACTCAGAGGTCGATTCGGTTCAACGGTACTGAGAAACCATATAAACAAAGTTTGCGGTAATTGCTAATTATATGGAAGTTAAAGCGCATTACTCTCAGGTGAACCCACGTATCAGACCGTGTCGTCGGAACTTACAGAGAATAAAGAGCCTAGTTTATTTAGTCTGAAAAAGCAAGAAATGTAAACAATACTTTGTGGAAGCACCCACGGATATGCAAATGTAGTGGTAACTTCCCAGCAGTACATGTGCTTGTAGGACGTTGCTATGGTGATTGATTGAGAATGGAATATTCATCAATGAAGAGAGTGAGGGGTCATAAGTTCTCGTCTCATTGGACTCACTCTTGGGACTCATTCCAATTTGTCTTTGTGACAGGTCCTACTGTCTTTCCAACTCAATAAATAAAATCTATCTAGTCACTCCTGTACTCTCAACTTCCAACTAATCGCACTCGCACACCATAATCCATAAATTATCCAAAGTTATACCACTAGCCAGAAAATCTTTAAAAATCTTATAACCATGGAGTAACCAACTCTCCTTAACTAGAGAGGAAAGGGTATGGGATTGTTGACAAATCAACAAAATCCAAAGTCCCCCACGATTCTAATGGCAAATACGTGCTGAGTACATCTGAATTGCATTGAAACATGCAACCGAAAAAGTCTATGGGTGCCGTGAAAATTAAACTGACGTACAAAATGTCATGAAGATGGAAGAAATTTTGACCGGAGGCGGACTAAAGGTCAAATGGCGTGTCATTCCCTATTTCGAACAAATTACCATGGGAATTATTCCCGGAAAAGAAAAGTAACTTTACTCGGATCTCTCCCGTGGTGAAGTCGGAGTTTCTCGATTTCTGGACCTTTTCCTCTCTATTTAAGGCGGTAGGCGGTTGGTCTAACGAATTGAATTAACCAATCCTTAAAGTTTCCGGTAACTCTGAATAACCTCACTTCAGACTATTGTCCCTTGTTGAGTTGGTAAGAACGTTGCCAACATTCCCACGAACTGAATAATGATTTCCCATAGACACAATTTTGCGATCCGAATAATTCATATATAATGCCAGGTTCGTTTTAATTAGGATAGATGAGACGAGATACCCAATCAAAATCTACTATTGCCCATACGTCAATTATTTCAATATAAAGTGAAAAATCGACAAGACGAGGCCGAAAGGAATCTTATCATCGTATCTTTGAAAATAAGGGTTGTCGTTATCGTTTGCATTTACAACGTCCGTTCAGCTCTTTCTCCGCCAAGACTCAACAATTTTAAGTCCGAACGCACAGGATGAATCCCTGGAGTGAAATATTTTACGTAATACACGACGAGAGACCCAAATGTCAACGTGATGTCTAGACTTATTCGACCATTCCTATCTCAAGAAATTAGTCAGCCAGAAGAGTAGTTGAGAATCAAGTCTCGTCTTTTCATAATATTTATGAATGTTACATTGAATAATGGTTGACTTGGGAGGAGCTGAGTTTAACATGACCTTACCAGAATAGGGTTGAAGCACGCTACTTGCATTCATTTAAAACTGCCCAAAACGGGATGACACCTAAGATCAATTAATGAAGTACATAGTTCTCTAAATTCAATCGTTCGGAAGAATGGCTAAAACAATTAAGGCGCAAATATCGAATCTTGAAATCATCAACAGACACATTCATTCTATACTTAAAAACCTAAAAGTACAGTCAAACGTGTTCCCGGCGACGAGGCAAGAAGAACACTCGTAACTTAGCCACCCTAGCCTGGTGGTCGCCTGACGCAGGTGGCCGAGGGGACAGGTTTGACTGTGCACGATGACGATGAACTTGGATCATCATATAAAATTACCTGGTTTGAGGAATTCCATATTTAATGCCAACTCCAACACGAGGAAGCGCCTTGATAACTTTTTTGACGGTGGCTTGGTCCGGGAATGAAAACATGACGGAAGCTGTAAAAATTTAAACAAAAACTTACATTTTAGTTCCCGTACTGGTGAATCACTGGGAACAATAGAAATGCTCGCAGGAAAAGTTCAATATATGAGAACTGAACAGTTGGATCATTGAAAGACAAACCTCATGTCATATCATGTCATCATCACATAAATCAAAATCCACCAAAAATTTATTGCTGAGATATGACCCATTACCGGTCGGATCTCAGATCTCGCGTGGAACGAACCATCAATTCGCATGAATACGAACATATTTAATACAAACATCGGGTTTAACATTCCGACGTCGCATCAATTTGAATACGCAATCCAACTATGTGTGAAATATAATTTTTGTGGAAAGACAGTGTCTGAAAAAATAAGCAGTGTCCAAGAAATAAAAAAAATCTAGGTTTGAAGTTGTGGCTGTCGTATGACTATTTATTAGGGTTACTGGAAGAGATAAAGGGTTTTTTAGTGGTTTGGTTCTATTGTGAGATTATGATCAGGTGTGGTGGACGTGGATAAGGATGAATGGATGGTGGAGTGGAGTGTGAGTGATTATGAGAGACAAGAGGGTTGAAAAATCTGTGATCACAAGAACTGGTTGGACCATTAATCAAACAACTCACCCAAACAGTCCTCATATACCATAAATGTACACATTTCCTCAAAAACATATTCAGGTTTATCATCAAATTGCTCATTCCAAATTTATGAGCAAATAAACCACTAGTCATTAATTAAGTTTATAATGGGATAAATTAAAAGTTGCACCTACACCAGTATCGTAAACCAAAGAGAGCGGACAAATCGGGTCAAAATTAAATGAGCGAAAACCTGAACGCCTCGCATAAATTCAAAGCCTTGTAAGTCATCATATCAATTATTTTAGTTTCGCTTAAACTAGAAAAATTGAGCTTCGATTTTTCTTTGATTACGAACAAGATTCGCGAATTCAGTTTTTTCGGTACTTCAGTGAATTCAAATTCTGTGTCGATTCTTCCACGAATGTACCAAAAATAAAAACATTTTAAAAAATAGAGATAGAGAGCTCCACGAACTTAAAATTTCACCCCAAGTAGAGCACCTCCCACCCAAAGCCCATTTAGTGATGAAATAACCAACCACGCTTTATGATGGAATATAATCGGGACACGAACAAGTTCAAATCCTTACATGCCTGTGTAAACTGAACAAAAGGAAAATGCCGACAGAGCTGATTTAACTCGTCGAGTCTTAATTACATCTAATTGCTCAACTATGAGGGGAACAAAAAGATGCGCTCTCGTGATTGTTTCTACAATCTACATGACTGTTAGATCCCCTCCTTGCTACCAGATTCCATTGATGAACTTGACGGCATTTTTCAAAAGGGAGTTTAAATAAACTATGCATGCCTATGTTCTTGTAACGGCTTAATAACATAGGTGACGCCTTTGGCTTATCTATTCTTGTAAATTCATTAGGGAAACGTTTATATGTCCAGCAGGCTACTCAAATTGACTGCCGTAAAACAAATGGTTATTAAATTGGAGCATAAGCATACACATTAATCCCTCATTTTAACATTGATTACATTTAATTCTAACCTGAGGGGGGCGGATAACGGATGTTTACGATACATATATAAAATGGCGGAATAGAATTGGACTAAATTATACGTCCACTATATCGGTAGACAACGCATAGGTTAAAAATCCTAAACAAAAAGAAACAAGAGAATAGCTGTTCAGTTGTTGTCGATTTAGTAAGCTGAGGACAAATAAAAATTTACATGGATGGACAAGTTGTTTGTCAAGTCTTTAACAAGTCCAATGCCTATGACACTTGAGAGATTCTCTCAAACTGTCTTGAAACTTGTTTTTGGAGTCAAAATAAATTGGAAAAAAATAAATGTAAAAAACGTAGATTTGAAATGAAACCAGAGTCTTGTTCGTATTATATCATGAAAGTTTCAAGTGAGTAGAAATAATGGGGCAAAGAAAGGTTTCAATTTCATGATGAAGTGGATGTAATTAATTGACGGGGTCACAGTTAGAACAGAAGAAAGGGACTTTGGAAAGTGGAAACCTAAGCTAACACCTCATAAAAGGGTCGAACAATTATTAGTTGGTTCTCGAAGGGGCGTCTGTCTGTGTCTACTTAACAAAAACCAAATAGGTGGACCTGTAGCAAAAAGGCAAAGGGATCACATCCTGGATCGACATATGTATGACGGGCTATCTTGTTTGTTCGGACAAAAAAAATGGTAAAAGAACAAGGCTCCGAGTTGACACAACGAGCGCACTTTATGAACCTATTAAGTGCACCCATTTGTCAAAGCCCGGGAAACATCTAAATTGCACCCTTGGCTTTCCTCTCCGAACAGCAGACTGTCTGCCAAATAACTTAAGTGATGCCGTGCAGGGCCAGGGCAAAATTCTTGAGATGGGAGTAGTAGATTCTTAAAATTCTTAAAAAACCAGCACATGAAATTTTGTCATGTCATGCATGATATGGTCAATTCTGTTCAAGTTGACAGGGATATTTGATCTTAGATAGTCGCATTATCTGTCAAACCTGTAGCGGGGTCACAAAAATGGTAGGGACAAAACTTAAAAATCTCAGACGCACTAAAACGTCTATGAGAGGACAAATATTTGGCATAATACAGGGTGGATCAAAAAATACACAACCCCTACTATTCTTCTTGTGGGGAAATTAATGTGGAATCTACTAATGATTTTGTATTCCACTTCAGGTGCGTGGGGCGCATTAATTTTGAAATCTGCAATGAATAACCCAATTGAAATACAAAAATCTTGTATTACAATGTTTTGTATTGGCCGCACAGTAAAATATCTTGAGATTCCATATCAAATTTATTGTAAATGTATGTCTCACTATTAACGGTTGGCTAGGCCATGGGATGGGTAAAGGTGAAAATGTTATGAACCAAACCATTATAAGTAAAAGGTAGGTAATAATGTCAACTTTAACCGTTTAAGTGTTCGTGCCGTACTTCGTACAAAACCTGAAACATTAAATTGATGATTGGTCTATTTGGTGTGCTTTTGAAGAGAATTTTACAATGTGATGACTTGAGCCAAAAAAACAAAACATGCGTCAGGTCAAACAAGTCGTGCGTCCTTTCAAAGAGATTTTACTTACTTCTGCTCGCAAGAAATATTTCAATAGCCACATTCTGGAGGAGGTAGTGCCTTGAGAAGATTGCTCGGATTTCACTGAAGTACCATTTCCCGTGCAAATGATCGCAATATTTCAGAACCTGTGACACAAGAAAAAAAAACAATATTTAGAACTTGGGAGTATAACTTTCAAGTACAGTGTAGTACATGGGTTTATCTTCTTCCCCGGCGCCATATATTCCATTCCTCATATGTTTAGTGCATTGCATTTTCTGGCATCATAAAATAATTGAGAGGCAGACAGTGGTCATTAGTTTTGAGAAAGAATTCCATTCTACATATTTTCGGTGGAAAAACAAGACTGTGTAAACAGGGCTGAACCTGAATTCCGACGTATCCTCAGCTCCATCCCCATAAACATAAAAATAGTCAACCGTGTCTTTCTCAGAATTTTTTTGAAATATAATTTTCAAAGCGACACAAACTGTTAAGACATTTCTGAACTAAAATTGATCGACAACAGGTTTTGGCTACAGCACAACGCTGCAACTCAATTTTAAGAAATTAACTAAAGTCTAAAGTGTTCAATAATTTTATTAATGACAGTACAAATTTGTGAAGAATACATTTTTTTGTCTGAAATATTGCGGAACTGGATTTTGAATCCCAACTCCAGTCTAGCAAGTCATTAACTTGTATTCGGTTGTCTCATTAGCGCTGGAAGCTTAAGAAATCGTTGGTCCTCACCCCAATTCCATTCCATATGTACAATCCCAGCCCATAGGAACCAAATGTGAGTCAATCACGAAAGACTTGGGGAAAATAGTGCATTAGGAAAAAACGTATCTATGGATTCGAGTGTCTCGTTCACACATGATGAATGGGATAGCATGACCAATTTGATTCAGTCTTATTGATCTTCTCCCTAAAGTGTTTTCTACTCTACTCTCCTCCTGTGTAATGCAATCCCAGGACATGGTGCGATGAGGACACGGACCAACTCAACCAACTCTGGAAATTCAATTGGGGGCACTCACAAATATACTACACATCCGAATCCAAAAAAATAAAATGAATCAGGGAACACATAAACATATACATATACAAGTAGAGTATTTTATATATTCCCAGACAAATGGAGTTAATGTTTGATTTTTGCCAATTTTCTATAGAAAACGTGTTTCTGTAAGACGAACCTTCAAATAACGACTATTAAATAGCATACTTTGCCATTAGCATACTCCATAATGCATTGAAAACAAAACCTCCTTGCAACGAACCAAAGATTGTGCAATACTGAGTTGGTTATATGAAGATTCCACTGCATCCTACAAATTTTGATATTCACTTGGTATATAATATAAAAGAAGCCTGCAATGTAAACCCGTCACTTAATTCCAGGACATATTAAAGTTCACAAGATCCCATGGGCTGTTTGTTGAGAGACCAATTAGCACTAAAACCTCTCAAACAAAAAAGAGCATTTTGGATTTGGAGTAGTGGAGAATTAGTGTCCCGTCGGGTCCAGAGAAAAGTTCCAGATCATTTCTGTCCTCATCCAACTCATGACGCTGTTCTTTTCACAAGAACCGAGAAGGGAAACATAGAAAGATATGAATGGTGTTGAATTGCTTCGCTTCACTAATGGATCCTCGTAATCTGATTTTGCCCCTCTGGCACCATCCAACTATTGACATGATCGTCTCCCGAAACAACTACACGAGAGATCCGATTTACGAGGACTCAGACCTGAATAGGCAAACAGCAGGCTTTCCCAAACTCTGAGTCCATGTCGACGACTCTCAGGCAAAATTGAACTGGAATACGATTTTGCTCATCTTACAGTTTCAATTCTGAACTCTCGAGGTTAGTGAAAGGTAAGGTAGAGTCAGGATCAGTAAAATAGGACAATTATTTGGGAAACCCGGAAAACCAGCGTGAGCTGTTCAATTTTGTACCAAAGTTTCACTATTACAGATATTTTGACATCTGAGAAATGCAACAAATGCCTGCTCAAAATTGTTCAAAGATACGGGGTAATGAGACTTTCGGTTTCTAATTTAACCTCGTCCCAGTCTAGCAACACTATTCGGAGGTTCAACGGTAATATTTATTTTTGCACACCAAAGACCAAGATCCGAAGAAATTCTGGTATACCGATAGTCCATGGGTTAAAATATGTTGAATCCAAAGAGAAGTTTCAGCGGAAGGATTCCCTCCGTTTTCATTCCATTTCATTCCTGATCTCTCCTGGATGATCTTCGATCTTACATAAATGTACTTCATTCTACGCATGTACGAGTACCTTGTGGACATAAACGTACGTAGTGCTCCGAACTCCCCAACTTATTCATCCGAAATCCAGCTTGTCGGCTTACGTCTTCCTTCCATCGAGGGTGAGATACATTGAACAAGAGAGAGTTCTTCCTAAGATTAAAACCAAATCTATTCCGAAACTAAATGTGTAACCCCACTTCCGGTTGACTGACTTTTCCGAGCGTCTCAACCAGAACCAGGGTTACTCCCTGGTGACCAAACACCAGTCACTCCCTGGAGAAATCACAATGGAGAAAAACTGAGAACAGGGAAAGGAAACCCGACTTGGCTCTTCATCAGTCTCCGATCAATCTGAATCCGATTCCGTTCATTCATTCACTCTTGGCTGCTCATCTATGTATTCCTCTTTTTTTGGACATCAGCTCAATAATAATTTTGCAGATTCTGACTCATTTAGTCTTTCACCGTCATTAGTCCAAAAGCCTTAATTTGATATCACTTCTTTTATCAAACATTTCCAAGATAAGTAAAATACTCACAAAGATTACAGGGGCAGTTATACACTATGTCCTTAGTATTCCGAGCACGGCAGAGCAGTAAGTTGACCTGACGCTTCTTAGGAGTTTGACGAGAAAAGAAATTTTCAACTCTGCAGCATATGTAACGAATAGAAAAACGTCTGAGTACATATTGTGAAGCAAACAGAACAGGAAGGACATTTTTTTAATTTGAAGAATTTCCACAGAAGTAGCAATCAGAAAATTCCAACGCGAAGAAACCAAAGTCTTGATGGATGTTTAGATGACTGAGGAAGATAAAGGTCAGCCTTGGGAGGAGGTGGCTGGTTTGACCTGAGTCTCCAGTCGAGACCCGGCTAATGTTGACAGGCGCACAACAGGGCTTAGTGGGTGATAAAAAATGGGGATGTATTGTAGTGGACGTAAAGTTTAAAGAAGGTGAAATTACAGTACAAGCAGTAGCCGGGTGGCTTCGACTTTGGATCCCCCGGGTAATTACTCACAATAGAAGGAAATGGGCTCGCATGGCGTTAGACCATTGTGTCATCCGTCACGGAACTAATGTACACAAGAAATCTAAAGAAGAATTATAATCTGACGTCGCAGGACTAGGACCGACACGAACCACGAACAATGCATCCACCATAAACGTTTGAACAAAATTGACTCGACAATTTCCCACCAACCAAGTAATCTATGGAACTCATGAAGGTCTCATCTGACACATGCAGTCAAATTCCATTCAAGGGAACCCATACCACGCCGAGTTCAACTGGCTACTATGTACAATCATAATAACAATGAAATTCCCCCGACATTTTATTTATTACATGTATCTACCAGACAAGTCTGGGGTTTTCATTGCTAAACACAATTCCAAAATAATCAGTGTTTTTTAGAAATAAATCCTAAAGTTCGACAATTTGATGCTCGCAAAAGCGCCCACTAAATTAACATGATTAATTCCATAATAAAAAGTGTTTACCCAAGACTACATTATAAAATGGTGAATTGTTGAAATAATTAAGTTTTAGAATTCCAAAGGCAATTCGAGCATCCAGCAAAGGGTCTTCTCTAGCCCTGTATCTCATCCAAAATTTATACAACTTGGCCGGCTTAGCCAGTTTGAAAGTGACAAGTAGGTTTAAGGACAATTCCGTGGCCAAGGTTACCTTCCACCTCGTTGATCTTATCATAAGATTGGGAATTCAAGAAGACCCTCGTTTGTCGTTACAAACGTAACGTAACATAACCACCCTCCATTCCATTCCTGACTGAATCTTTTGTTTTCTCCATAAAATGTGAAGGTGACTGACTAGTGACCAGTTCCTCGGAAATACTTAAACGAGTCAAAATTATATTTGGTCCGGTTTACCTTCAAAATGAATCGCTTTTAACATAAAACAGAGTACTCGACATGTGTAGAATTTTACTATGTATTTCATTTGATATTCGTACAACCAAAATATCAGGGTTAGGCTAGCGCGCCCTCTCGATTATCATAATATCGTCAGAATGTCAGATTCGTGGTCAGATCACTTCGTAGTTAACTGCTTTTATTATGGTTAATAATATCAGCTATAGCTGTTGTTAACATTCGGACCCAAATGGTTGATCCTAATTCTATCTCCAAACCCAGTACTTTGTAGGCCTGCTAGGAGCGCGGCGCATCGCCTGAAGATAGGACAGGTGGATTTAAGTTACAGAACAGACGATGCAGTCGGTTGGTCTGTGAATCATCAAAGTGTAGAAATACAACATCGACTAACTCCAAAGAATGAGTCTCAAATTTCTCACATGAATTTAATTCTCAAGTCTCAAGACCGGATCATTTCTTATCCTATCTCCCATCTCATCTGATATGCGCACACGGGAGGATTGATGGAAAAAGTTTTATCCGTCCAGGTAGGTTTCTTTGGATTGACTCCGGGTGCAGGCGTCCGACCTGTCATTTGAGAACAAGGACGACACTGCCTAGCCTAGACTTATACTCCTTTCTCAGGCACAAACAAAAAATAATATAAAAAGAAGAGTTAAAAAAAACTCGAAAGGTAAAAGTTTGGAGACAGATAGTATGGGAACGGAACTGTTCAAAAGTTTGAAGATTAAAGACTCAAGTCACCCGTAGCAGCCCACCCGACTCAGACACAGTGGTTGGTACGATGACCTCGCTTCTGGAACTCGGCGGCTCACCCAAGCAATATCCAGTCTCATCCGTCCACCCACAGTATTTCGAAATCATGACCCCAAAACACTTAAAAGAATTTTGAATCAAGAAAATTTCGAAGGGTCTAGTGTGAAGCAAAGTTCTACATTTTTGAATAAATGGTCAAAATTTACATTATCGAGATCAGAAATAGGTTGAAACTAATTTGTACTCAAAAATAATACTCAAAGGCTCAGAGGCGCAACCGTGACGGGACGACATACATCCTAATTAAATCGAGTTAAAATGACACCATATAGGAATAAATACGTGCATGGATTGCTGATTTGAAATTAAGTGCCTGTGAGGTAAATAGGTTTGAATGTTGATCATGAAATTATTTACAAAGAAGGAACTTCCTATTTAGGTTAAAATGATTTAGAGTTGTGAGTAGAGAAGAAAACAAAGAGCCTTACAAGGCTAACCTCCACCTACTATGACACTAATCAAATTCCCGTTAAGGAGCGTGATTTGTGTAGACGAGTAATAGCTGAGACCCTAGCTACTAGCTCGTAACTACTAGAACCAGTTAGACAAAACAAAATATAAATGTTAGAATGAAGAGAATAATTCAAGGGACGACGTAGAGAGTGTTGTAATTACATTTTCGGTTGAGTGGATTCAGAGAGGAGTTCGACACTGCCCAGAAAAGCAATCGGGTTCCGGGTAATTCGATGACTTGTTTAATCTAATTACTCCTTGTTCCACGCTCGTTCGCCTTCACTTCCCTGCCCTAAAATCATCGTCATCGTCATTCGCATTTCCATTTGCAGAAAGCTCGAAACAACCAACTACCGCAAATACGATATATTTTGGAAACTCGGAACAATAATGTAGAAAAAATTCGCTGAATTCAAAGAATTGAGCTTGAAAAGCATTAAAAATATAAAAAGTGAGAATATCTGAGACTGTCCTTAACACTTGGTGAAATCATGATGTTATTCTAGTTTTGATTATCCTGATTCTCCGACCCCTACTAAACAAGAAAGAGAATTTCCTGGTTAGAACCCGCATTACTGCCCTTTTTTTTCGATCCGATTTTCTATGCACCCTTCTCATTCCGAATACACAACTTCACGGACCAGCAGAGACTCACAATCAGTAAGACCACTCATGTTGAAAATCAAAACGTCGGCTGGTCACCATAATTTCGAATTCATTACACTCAATTTTGAGAAAGAGCAACAGCGCACCCGTAGTCAAAAAATGAAGGGGGAACCATGTCATAATTTCACCCTGGTTAATTTCTCTTTTTTGACATAATATTACAACAAACACTCTCGACTCACAAATCAAATGACTATGCCATTGCCATTCTTCCACGACTATGAATTTGAGATGAAATTCAACTACAAATCTAATAAACTCATGTCATCGGCTCACTGACTCTGTCAATCGCTCATGCATAACCACATTAAAAGTTGAGTGAACAATCCATACAACGCATATCTCAGATTTCATACTATTATGTTAATTTCACTATTGTTGCAGAATGAAAAACGATTGTATTTAAATCTGTGTCGCTCAAACAACTGTCATGTCAGGTCAATCTAACAGGAGTAAAATTTGACATGAGTCAACTATTTGTTATCGCAATGACAAAGATCGAAGAATTTTCTATTCGACTCGACTTTCTCGCCTTTGTTATTAAATGATTTACGCGAATTCAAAAATTGAGCCAGGTCCAAACAATTAAGCAATGTTAATTTGAAACACCTTAAATTGTCACAAGTTAACCTTAAGATTGAGATCAATTTTCTTATCGAACCCAAATTGCATCGTGCGTGTGGTAAGAGTATTTTCCAGAAAAAATTTGAGCAGTACTTAAATCAATATATAGAAATGAACCCCTGATTTATTTCACTCAGCTGTCCCTCAACGCCCGAACTTGAGTGAACCACAAAATTCCATTGAGAGTCTTTAAAAAGTATTTAAAGGACTTTAAAAAAAATCGTGAGCAGACGGAGACCGCCGTCCATAATTTTTGTGCAACAATGGGTATCACTACCAATCCGTAGGATGTAGTGTCTGCACGGGTCACCCAGTCGTAGTCTCGAGACTGGAAAAGGCATCCTAAACATTAGTGTCCTCCTCCAGGAGATCCGATTACAAAAATGAAATGAGAGTTCTCAGTTCTTTCTCCCTCTTGAACAAAAATATCCGGTGTCAGTCACAAAAAAATCACACACACTTTATTATATAGCTAGACTGAAAGAAAAACTAATCATTCATAAGTATCTTCAAAAGTGCAGTTGCAGTATTATCGGGCTTTGGAAAGTACACAGAAAGTGTAAGTAAACTTTGAGGGTAAAAAAAAACTTTTCACACTTTCAAAATGAAAAGAGGAGCCGATTGTTTCAAAACATAGATAAATACTTAACGTGTGTCCTGGGGTTGACGCCAATCGGAGTCGGGCTCCCAATATGTCAAAACTGACATTAAACAGCTACAATCATACAAACACTTTCCATTTCCCATGATAGTTGTTTCCATGGCAACTAATTATTCCCTGCAGCGTCTAACCAGTAAGTTTTAACGTTGAAAGAAACTCGTAAGGTACCAGATTTGTGTCGAAAAACACAGACAGACGTTAAATGATAAACTTTTAGTGTAGATTTGGTAAAATGTCGTCGTCCAATACTAATGAAAACTTTTCTTGAACAATACAACCCGTCATTGGAACTGAGCGTGTCGATTAATATTAAATTTAATCTTTCATCGCTCCTTAAGTGATACTCGATTAATTTGAATCCCATAAACCCTTCAAATTCTTGTTTTCTCAAGAAAAAAACATTGTCAGCTATTTACCAGCTGTTCAAGAATTTAAGTTGTACATGGAACAACGTTATTCAATGTAGAAACTCCTATTCCCCACATGTCAAATTTTCACACTAATTTCCTTCCACTGCTAACAACATTAACGCTAGACCGGTATGTCGTTGAATGATAGTCCATCATTTGTCATTCTCTCGTCACCACTAAATTAATCAAGTCAAGTTTTTCTACCAAAATCCGCTAAAATTATGTAATAATTCCCCTCAACTGCACTGGTAAATGTCATTGACGAGAAACAGACTACAGACATGCAAATTTTTAGAACAGCTGTTCTCCACAGTAGTGTATGGGTGGTAAATTCCGTCTAAATGGGCTGGGATGATTATCGTTGAATACATCTAGAGCTCTAGACTCTTAAGAATGTCAACTGGAAGAAGTGAAACTGTTCTTGGGTCTCATTCTTAACCCTTTCATTCGTAAACTAACTTAAAGGCCTAGGGTTGAAAGCATTCCAAAATGACATGACAGGATGAGATGGATTCCACTAATTTCAATTTATTTTTACTGTTAAACAAATTCTGTCTTGTTTTGTTCCTTGATTATTCTTAGTAAAACAAAACAAGTACATAATTTGATTTTAACACAATGTGAGTAATAAAACGAAAAAGTGGTATCATGGAATTGACAGGCCGCTGGCTCGACCAAGCGTCAAACCCGATGACAGCAATAAAACTTGTGTTTTGTACAAAAAAAACTAGCAGTTGTTCAATTGAATAGAAAACAATTCCTATTTACAAAGTAGTTTTTCTCTTTTGTGTCACTCCGCCCTAACATGCGTTCAGATCAGAGAGCACAGTTTCTTTTGGTTTGGAAATTAGTCCAACACTTGAATTGAATGCTCAGAAATCGGCTCTTACACTTTCAAGACTTCAAATTCGTAAAGATATAATATTTCAAAGGTGAGCGCACGGGAGTCTTAAATAAAAGGTGACGATTGAGTATGATGTTTCTATTCAATCCTAGCCAGCACGGCGGCATCCTGATACCTTCACCCATACTTTCAAAGATCTCCGATAATTAGAGGGATGCACCTGAAGGCTCAAGTTACACATCCCCATCCTCCCTTAATCAAAGATCAAACGAATCGATATTCTCACCCATGTCAGGAGGATCTGCCACTATTCATACTCATACGGTTGGTATTTAAGGTACCAGTCCATGTATTCAGGAAAGGTAAGAAGATTTTCCAATTTATTCATGACTCTTTGGTAAAATCAAAATATTATATTTTTCAGGAAAAAATTACTTCTATAAATCGTCGAATATTCGTAAAAACCATTCGAAAATCTTTGAGGTGGACACTATAATTATAAACAATAATATCTGGGCTATATATTTATTTTTGCCACAGTTTCCCAAATATATAAAACAAAAAGTCGGACGTCTCAGCTGAGGAAGTATTTTTTGCAGTAGAAATCGCCCCAACCTAATAAATTTTCATCCTACATGTATGATTCTCAATAAAATAGTAGAAGTCGGGAAGCTTTGGAAGCTGTAGGAAAATCTAGATAGCTGAGGGGGAAAGAAAAATCGAAATCTTTGGATTCCTGTCTGTGAGAACGACAGTAGTGGAGGGAATAAAGCGGCTTTACCAGCCTCAATGTCTCAACTTCCACACCAGATCTTTGTTTCCATGGATACATTTGAAGATAAGCGCCGGCGCTTAGAATGACTTTGTTGAGCAGATCGAGTCGACCTCCCGGGGAGAGTGGAATTGTGAGTGTAGTGGTGGAGAGCGGACGGAGACTCCTCCTCTCAACCATCGCCAAAACGTGGGACTCGCTCCAGCACTGGCTCTCCTCTCCACCTCCCTTGTCCTCCCTCTCCTCCAATCCCACGAATTAGCCAAAAACAATCTTCCAAACCCAAACTACACTCTTATTATTAACTTACGAAGCTAATTTATCAACTACATAGTAAACAAATGATCAGAGATACCACATTTCATGGATTAAAACCACTCTCTTCCTAATTTTTCTAAGTACTTTCACTTGGTCATCAAAAAGGTCAAAAATTTACGAGGGTGCTTCTATTCCATGATGTTTCTTAGGTCGAAGGTGCTTCTACCATTTCCGTAAAATACAGTGACCCGATCTTTGACTAGCCATTAGACATTATCTAGGTCTCATTGAGAATAGGCGCCCTTAGATTTTCCTAATGGAAGGTATCCCTTGTAGTAGGAAGAAACCGACACGAAGGATCGAATCCTGACTCTAACGAGGTACCAACGTCAGTATGTTAGAACAGACTGACACAAATAATAAACAATT
>JAQFYE010000566.1:0-33295 GCA_034694305.1 Protaphorura glebata
ATGCCCTCCTAATGTTGGAGAGATATGCCCTCCTTGAGATATGCCCTCCTAATGTTGGAGAGATATGCCCTCCTTGACATATGCCCTCCTAATGTTGGAGAGATATGCCATCCTTGAGAAATGCCCTCCTAATGTTGGAAATATATGCCCTTCTAATGTTGGAGAGATATGCCCTCCTTGAAATATGCCCTCTCTGAGATAAGCTCTCCTAATGTTGGAGAAATATGCCCTCCTTGAGATATAACCTTCCTCATGTTGGACCTCTCTCTTCCGATCTCCGCGACCTCACTACCAGCCTTAGTAATCTTTATACCACTCTCTACAACCCATCTACCACTCTCTACAGCCTCTATACCACTCAACAATTTCTTAACCAATCCCGCTTTGCCACTCCTAAACATCAACTATCCTTATCTCTCTATGCACCAACTGAAATACACCCATTCTACCACTTTCCACACCATCTCAACTACTTTCTAGAACCTCTGAACCACTATCCATTTCCACGGGCTATCACCCATTCGCGACTGTTTATTCCTAGTAAATATTAATTCTATAAGCACGTGCCTGGTCCTTTAGCTTGTAGGAAATTATAGTACTCGGGTTGAGCTAACTTTAAGTTATATGGATCCATTGTAGTACATGGTCAACCATACAATTTATCACATTGTGATTCAGTACATGTTATTTTCTTATTATCTTGGAATTTTTTATTCTAAAATTTATACGTTTTGGTATTAATTATTGAACGAATTAGAACAATTTAATTTGAAATGCGATCATCTCACGCAAAACTACCAGTCGACCATGGCCGGTAGGAGTTGGACCCTTATTATGGAACCAACCGATATTATCTGCTCTTGAAACGTCTGTCTAAAATATCTTTCCATAGTTATACTGAACGGCGTACGATAAAAAAATTACACCGCTATCGAACCTGGTCTCTCACTTGAAATTGGTGAGACTTATTTCTTAGCAACGTACAATATTTAGCTTGTCAATTTTTCCTAAAATTATGACGATTTACAGATCAAAATTTGTAGCGTAAATCAACAAAATGATATTTCAAGAAAATACTGGGGGTTATTCTCTGGACTTGTTATCTGACCTGAGTTGTACGAAAACAGAATCCAGATAGCGCACATTTTTTGTACAATGATGATTTCTTTTTGCTTCTTTCTACGAGGCAGAAAGCCCCCAACCCTGCTATGCATATTTTTTACGAACTACTTTTTACTGCACTATCACCATAATACACACAATTTCCTTTTAATCAGAATTGGGTACCCCCACGGTACCCGACTTTCCTACCCCGTGCAGATTTATGAAAGCGAAAGTGGGTGAAATCCCTGAGTATCCCTGGTAAAAACATTATAGTAATAGGAAAAGTCGGCCTGAGATCAATAAGCAAATATTTCATGATCGGAAAGTGTACAAAATTGAGCCAATTTTTAAGTTTTCAATATTAGATAATACAATTATTGTAAATAATGGACTGCGACAAAGTGAACATAATTAGCGTTATACTTTGTCCTGAGACAAGTCATTACAACTTTGTGTGAAATACCCGGGTGGGTAAGTGTTAGCCGTAGGGTACGGGCATATGTGTGAATTTATTTTTAACACGAACTTCATTATATCCGTTAGTACCTTCTCTGAACATACATCTTCATTCACTCGTTCACTCGCAAGGCAAACAAATACACAAGGTGACAGTTGTGAAAAGATAAGAGTAGACTACGGTCCTATATATTTATATTTTCTGAAAAGGAGTACGCAGCAAGCTTGTAGCGTATTGGCTTTTCTGGTATTGGCACTAGAACTGTATCGTGGTATTGAATAGAGTTATGTATTTAGACCGACCATGGACTTGGCTTTGACTTGAGTTAATTGATTATTCAGCACTCGAGGATAAATGAGGTTAAACCTCTTCAGTCCTTACCAATACTACCCGTAGAAGTATACACAGTAAAGCTTTAAAAATAGAATTTTTGATCAGTCGTGTTTTTATTGTACTAAATGTAAAATATTGCTGTTGATTGATGAATTAGTAGGTTACTAAAATTGAAACAAATAAAGTACCGCCCATGTGTGGACTTCATTATTCCAAGTTTTTTATCAATTAACTTGACACTCTAGGTTGGCTGGGATGGGCCATTTAAAGTAGAACAAGTTCAATCGGAATAATTGCTTGAGCACAGTTTCTCAGAGAGGATTCGTAAAAATTGTTGACAAATTGATATAAATATTCTCATTAACAGCCCTTAACATTTCGCTTTGTTTTGCGACCACGGCCTGGTTTCCTTTAAAATACTCTTCTTCACCGGAGGATTTCCTTAAGATATCAGAGATAACTTTTCTAGCATAATGTATGTTAATAACATTAGCATTTACTAAAAGTTATATATAATGCTGTATAATCGGAATCAGCCAATGTCTTGCATTTGGATTTCTCAAACACACCATGAGATGATTGCTTACATAAAATAATTATCAATTCTTACAAGGGAACCACCCGAGGTGGCACTCAAACCTAAGTAGACCCGCCGTACACATTCTCTTACCAATTGAGATCCCCTGAAATGAGAAAAGTTAAAAATCTCAGCACAAATTAAGTACTTTTTTTTCGCCTATCTACGAAGATTTGGTACGATAGCTCCTGAGAGTCCCTTCGAGAATTGAAAATTCGACGCTTAAATACATGCCAAATTTTCCGTTTTTCATTTCGTGTCAATGTTGTGGTGCTCATCAAATCTATCGAAATTTAAAATAAAATCAATACAGAAATTCTCAAAATTTTGTACTTTTCTTACTAATTTTTGCACCTCTAACATGACACAAAATGGAAAAAAAAATTTGGCATGTACATATTTAAGATTTTTCAATTTTCAAAGGGAGGTCTTCAGGATTTCTTTTAAAAATTTTCGAATTTATAATATATGTATATTTTAGGTTATACGCCATCCTATATATAAATTAAGATATGGGAAAACTGTGCGTAAATTTTAGTTTATTCTTAATATATAATACTCATTCTCAATTTTCCGTAATAGTAACCACCGAATTATGTTTTGTTGGTTTGCAGTATTTGCGATAGCTTGGTGGATAGTTCTAACTGTTCACGGAGACCTGGAGCCGGAGCACATTAAGGACAAAGACTGGAAGCCTTGCGTGGTGGTAATGAGACAACGGATCCATGTTTTAACTATTTAAACTACTCGAGGAATGTTGTGTACTGAAACATCTCACACTTTACCTGTAATAATGTTGAATTTATGACTTGATCGAGAAAGTGATAAAATTTGGCGCTTGCATATCATAAATCTTTGAGTTACTATTACAATCCATATCTAACCTGGAATCTCACAACAAATTTTACGGACTTCAAACTTAACACTTAACTGACCGTTTAGTCAAATCTGTTGAATTCCTGAAATTTATTTAGCTATTTCACCAATGCATAACAAAATTGTACGAAGTCTGTCATCTGATATGTCTTCGCTTATCCTGTTCCAATTATGAGTGCTTGGAACCTTATTGACGAACTATGCATGACAGTCGTGGAGATGAATTTGAGTGTTTCGTGTTCCATTCCAATAAATAATTCCATAATTCTCAAGATTATAGGCAGCCGATGAGCTTACTCTTCCATTTTTGTTCGTCGATTTCGCAATGAAAAGAATTTGCATATTCTTTCTGGTTTCTGGTAATAGTTCACAGAACTCTTGTGACCCAGAAAATGAGAAACGTTTTCCGGTACTGCAAAAAATGTCAAGTTATACTAATAACTTCTGCGTTGCGCTAATGAGTTTTTCATACACTAATTTCTGAAAAATAAACTAGTCTTTGGAACAATTTTGGTAGATTCATAGCGCAAGTTATAATCTCCAACATTTTCAAATCTAACCGAATCCCTCATGACACAACATTAGAATTATTAAAATATGATTTTTAATTTAATTAAAATTTTTCAGGGAGTGAAGGGTTTTGCCTCTGTCTTCCTGTTCAGCGTGGAAACGCAACACACAATCGGCTATGGTTACCATCACATGACAGACGCTTGTTCAGAGGCGATTTTGATTCTTTGTCTCCAAAGCATTGCCGGGGTTCTCATTGAGGCTTTCTTGGTTGGCGTTGTCTTTGCCAAACTCTCTCGCCCGAAGAAACGTTCTCAAACTCTAATTTTTAGCCGCAACGCTGTGATTTGTCAAAGGGATGGCCAAATGTATCTCATGTTTCGCGTCGGAGACTTGAGGACGCGAAGTCACATCCTAGAAGCTCATGTTAGGTCTCAAGTCATTACTAAGAAAATTACCTCAGAAGGAGAAATGATTCCTATTCATCAGGAGGAGATCAAAGTAAGTTCCAATATTCGTGTTCTACCTTTTAGTGTCAACTGTTTAACAAATGTCGGTTAATTCACACTAATCCAATAATTGAAATTTGGGATTTCTTTCTTTACTATTATACCCCACTGGGCCAATCGATTATTTAATATTCTCCAGAGAGAATGGTATAAATTATAAGAAGTAAATTACGTATTATTCAGAACACACAGTTTGAAAGACCGAAAGAAAAGCCATCAAATGTCAGAATGAAACTTTCTCCTTCTTTCTCCAGAGAAAAGTGCTTTCTCCTCATTCTTATTATTTTTTTGCAAATACTTCTTTCTTGTTTTATCTTGGGATTATAGTAATTAACCCCTGGGTACAATCTGTAAAAATTTGCGATTACAATATATTTTTGTTACTGTCAAACCGCTTTCGCAGCTCTTTGAGTACGGTCACCCGTATTACTTTTTTCTCGGCTGTAAGCACCCATCTGGTATAAATTCCAAGTTTCAGTCCAAATTTTATAAACCGTGCACATACAAGCGCAGGTCACTAGCTATATTTTGTTTACACGAGAGCAATGACCATCAATTTTATCAAAAATTTGTCGACCCTTGCTTATTATATAGAGTACAGCATATTATCAGCATAATACGTTGCGCTCTCTCTACCCGTTGAATGAACTTGATCCGTCATCCAGATAATTTGTAACACAAATTAAACCTAAGGCCAAGATCAAACCGAAGGTAACCCCCCATATTTTTGATGTCAGTCTGACTTGTTCGTTGTAGCTCCTTAATTAGATTTACTGGATAATACCAGTCAGTGTGGCTTCATCAGTTGTGGTTTAGCTAGGTCCGGGGTACAAGGTCCAATCGATACCAGTACAGTCACTCATTGAGCAGTGGGCGGTGTCTGTGACAATTGACCACGTGAAGCCATTATTGTATCTTTATTGTGCTAACCCCCCACGGGGGATACTGGGGTGCCGATTTAATTGGTAGTCCATTCAGGGTGAACACACTAGACAGTTGTTGTTTTCGGTTAGAGTATTTATGAATCCGGACTTGACAAAAGATTAGAATGTTTACTCAATTTATACGTTGCTTGACCATCGCAATAACCCCATGGTCTCCTTGAATTTGGCTGGATGGATTTTCGGAGATGCTGAATGTTAGTCATTCAATACGGTCAGTCCACTGTAGCTTGTTTGTACATGTGGCCTTGCCGCCTCGCTAAGTTGTAGAGTTCGATGAATCCTGCAACGCTTGCGTTATTCGAGAAATTTGACAATAAGTGTAAAACCATCCTTCGATTAACAACTATTCAAATCTTATACTACTAAGGACCTAACTGATGTAAGGGCAAAATTTCCAAATCCACATTTTCATTACAAAATTTCCAAAGTCAACAAGAAAAAAATTCTTTTCACTAACATTAAAATACTTTTTCAAAAAGTTTTAAAAGATCTAGACTTTCACATCCAACTGTATCATGGCTAAGTGCGCTTACATCCGCAACATTCCAACTTACCTTGAACACTTACACTAACGAAAGTTTTAAACAACACGGCTTTATACTTATTTTTAAAGGACGGGAACTTTAACGCTTACCTTGTCCTTTGCATAATTTGTCTTGACCTTGTAATTTAAGCTAAGCAACAATAATAGCTACTATCAGGCTTAAATGAATGGGAGGCAATTAGAAAACCGAAAATAAATGTTTTCGCTTCAACTAATTCTACAGCCGTATAGTTCTGTAAGTTGTGATTGTCTTTCTAACAAGTTTTCTGCCAAGCCCTTGATTTTTAAACGATGTTGGCACATAGTCGAGACAATAGTCGATGAAAGACATGACGTTGCACGGAGAGTAATTTACATCGTATCTCGTCATCTGATCCGGTCTGGCTTCGTTAGAGTCTTTTATTGTAAACACGCCGATTACAATTTACAAGGTAGCGTTCTGTGGTGTTGATTAGGGTAAAATCATAGTTTCACAGCAATTGATCTGTCAGAGTATTTATCGTTTACACAATAATTAAGTTATTAGTTGAAGCAAATCTTTGATATTCGCGTACATTCCAATTTTTGGAAATACCATCATTTTTATAGAATTCTTTGAAGTTTTATACGAGCAACAAATATAGAGATCACTTCTTCCGCACGACGAAATGATCGTCCCCCCAACCTTATATCGGAATGTTCTATTTGATTTCAAAAGCCTAGATTTGATTACCACCTCAAGGAATCACTTTGTTAGTATTGTGCAATAATTTAAGGACTTTGGGAATGTTATTTATAGATCGGATCAATTCCTACAAAAAATGAGACATATTTGCACACCAGAGAGGAATGGAATGTTGGGAGAATCTAATATTGTGCAAGTTGAGTTCAAATTAGAGCCTGCCGAAAATTGAAGCCTTGGTAAATTTTTAATGGCTCACAAAGAGAGATGGAGAAAGCATTGCTTGACTCGAGCGAAAATGTCCAAATACGTCTCACACAAACAAATGTATTGCGAGATAGCTGTTCTCTTCCCTGGGTACTCTGGGAATAAATAATTCCCTTGTGTAAATGAGCGACTGTAATTTAGAATTTACTTGGAATTGGAAACAACCTCATATTTCAGACGGCTTGCGGTTGAATGGAGGTCGTTGAATTATTAACGTAAATTATAACCTGTCAAAAATCCATATTAAGTCATACTTGGCGTATGGGATTTCGATAAGTAATGCTTTGGCGAAAATCAAGTTCATTTCCGAGACTTGAGCAATTTACCTTTATAATAACTGATGCTTCGCAACGAGAGTCTATTTGCCGTTGAGTAACTTTTGTTTGTTCTTTAATTATCATGCGTGGTTAGTTCCATTATATTCTAAACTCGTTTGACAGTACTTTGCATTTCACAATTTCTACTCTGAATGCGTGAACTCGATTGATAAATTCCAACAGTAAGGGCAAATACATACCGATTTAAATTGAAGTTAAAAATAAAAATTATCGATTTCGACGAGTAAAAGAAAGTCATCTATGTCAATGTTATCGAATATTTTAGTTTGAACGAATTGGTTCAGTCCGTCTTATTGGCTCATTGGCAGGTTGCCTTTATTGCCTCGTTGTGTTAGGTGTTTGATCATTCGGACATACATGTCTGAATGAACCAATAGTGGTTTCTAGACAGATTGGGAGCGATAATTGTCCATACCTGAAGGTGAATACGAACTAATGATAATTTCTCTTTGATAAAAACAGGTCGGAGGTTACGGAGAAGACGAGGATAGAATTCTACTCTTCTGGCCAACCTTAATTGTTCATCCGATTGACTCAGAAAGTCCTTTTTACACAATGTCAGCCAGCGATTTACTCAAAGCCAAATTGGAGGTCCTTGTGGTCATGGAAGGTGTAGTTGAATCAACGGGAATGACGACTCAAGCCAGAACGTCTTTTCTTCCTTCGGAGATCCTTTGGGGACGTAAGTTTAAAATTAATCAATTAATTCACAAGAGATGAGTTTGTGAATTTTGTTTACCACGTGCGAGCTCTTTAATGCGGCGCCACGTATTAAACTGTTATACTAATAGCTAACTGGACCCCACGTATAGGTTTCACTGTTTTTTAGCACGCGTATTTTCGTCTACAGGCGATTGACGGCCATCGTAGTTCGCATATCAAAAATGGAAAGACTATAATTAGCGATACAGATGTTAAATAAAGTGCGACTATGTAAGTCTTGTATTGCATTTATTGATTTATTGTTGACTTTTCCCTTCCTTGTCAATTTTCAGACCGATTCCACAGTCTTACCACAATTAAGTCTGACACGGGACAACATTGCTTTGACTTTGATTTATTTCACGCCACATTCCCAATTGATACTCCACTCTGTTCTTCCCGGGACTTGGATCACATACGTCACCTCAAATCCGAGGGTCTTTCAGGTATACTACACTCCGTTCCTTGCATTTCGTCTACAACTTTAGGAATTCTGGTACAGTTTCTGGTAGCTACAACCCGAACCGGGATTCGGAATAGAATATTTATCAATCCTCACCCACGAGGCAGTCAACCAAGTTGAGTCTCTAAGGAAATGCGAAGCGAAGGGTTGATAGGTGTCATTGATTTATTTATACAACCAATTCTGAGGACCAAACCGACTGACTAGAATTGATACACTGGAAGGTCACCAAACTGCCATTATTTTGTCTTCGATATGATGGGATGTGGCTGCATAGGTAAAATGATATTCCTGAGTGAGTGACATGAAGCCTTCCGTAATAATATTGAGTGGATGTCGAGAAATTTCTGTTGGTCGAAGTATGTCCACTTTCTTCTTGCAAAATACATCATAATGAACCCAAAGGCTGTCCCAACTTCCTGGACTGATTCGACATAGGAACAATTCCTGAAGTCAGACCATTGTTCTCTTTTTCTTTACCTGTCAAACAAACTGATGGATCGATTTATGTCAGAGAAATCCTCTCCATCTGTTTCGATTCTTTTTTTTCTACGACGATACTACAGTCTGCCAATTCAATCGAAACGAGTGAAGTGAATGTTATACACCCCCTTCCGCCTCTAAGGAATTAACATGTTACTTGACATGCTATCCAATCTAGGATTCCTTCTTGGGCTTTCTAGGGATTAAATATTAACAAATGCGTGCCCTCCTCCAAGGAATTTTCTCTGGGAAAACAGAAACCACTTAAAGATTGATTAGCGGAAATTTTACGATCAAATGGATCATGTAGAAGGTTATAACTATATAAATCATTTTAATTTGTCAAGTGAGGTGTAACAAAGTATCCATGAAGACGGATACGTGCCCACTCACTTGATGCGAGTGCAAAAATACTGACATAGTAAACGATACGCAGTGAAAAAACAGCAAAATTCTCAAAACTTGCTGGAAATCTTAACGTCAGATTTTGTTGCCGGCATTCTAATCATAGGAAAGGAAAAAAATCCCACAACCAAACTAATTTCAGGGTATTTCATTGTGTCCATTAGAGCAGTTGGTTCATTTCTCTGGTCAAATGCCACACCATACCTTGCCTTACCACAAATTGTGTTCATCTATGGATTTTTAATTAAATATATTCATCATAATTCAAATGTAAAAAAAATTAACTTATTCTCAGGTCGGGAAATTCTGGCGTCCCTGAGCGGGAATGGGAGTGAGAATCAGAATGCCAATGCCAGTCTTCACGAAGACACGTTGAAGGATCACCCTGAGAAAAAATTAAATAATCTCGAATTGACGATCACAAATGCAATGGGTCGGGTTAGGCGCGCTCCATTAGAGCTCCGGGATGATGATGAAGATGACGAAAGTGTCAACGATCAGAGTGACAGTGAACTTGACTCTCATGAAGATAATTGTGTAAAATTAAATTTAAATTTGGATGTGAGTCGTCCACAATCAAGAAGTGGAAGTAGTGCAGTCGGAAGTCGTCGATTAGATTCCCGCAGCAGCTCAGATAGCATCACATCAGAATCTAATGTTTAAGATAATGTACGTATGTTTATGAAAATGTCTAACCAGCTGGGGATCCAAATCCAACGAAATTTGACAGATCTTCCGAAAATATCTGAAAAGATAATGCCGAATGATTTGGATTTTGAATCTGGATGGCTCAGTATTATGCGATAGAGAATTCTGCGCAATAAGACTATGCTAATAAAACCAAAAAGTGGTGACAAATTTAATTCAGAAAATTTAGTCCACGAAACTTGCCTACTGTAATTACACTTTTTACTATGACCAACAATTAGTGAAGCAGAAGCAGGAGAGTAAAACCCCCAACTTGACGTAGTGCTTCCAACCTGAAGTTTGCTCCTTGATAAGTCAAATAGTATAAAATAAAATAATCGTTTAATTAAATAGAATGCCCAAATCAAGTAATGAAAAATATCTATCGTTGCCTTTTGATTGACCTGTGACCTTATAACTTTGCAGCATTAAGTACCTGTGAGAAACACTTAAATAAGATTGTTCAAGTACCTTACGAAAACAATTAGGGCCAATTGGTGAGTGAGATTGACGTGGAGTTTGGAAGGTATATCATAATTTATGAAATGTCTCCGCAAAATTTCTGTATGGTGACCTAAAATGATCTGACTTTTTGTCGCATGAAGTTTGGGGCTTATTACGTAACTTTTGTAAGTTGAGACGTTCCCAAATAAACTGCAGCATTTTGAGTCAAAGTGTAGCACGTTAGTTGGACTAACAATAAGTTACGATTTTCTAAGTAAGAAGTTAGTTTTAGATTCCATTGTCAATGTAAAGGACGGGGTTACAATCAGATACAGATGTTCGTAACATAATCAGATTCAATCGATTAAGTATCTGCAGAAATATCTAGCACTTTTACGTCGGATATCAATAACCAGATCAAACTACTTATATCGAACAATCTCAATCAGATCCATAAAAACCTGGTGTATTTGATATAAAATGTAAAGTTTCAGATAGGCAGTTCCGATCTGGTTGGAGTCTGGAAATCATTTCAGGAATTCCTGCACATCGGCACTAATATTGGAATCTGGAAAAATTAGTCTAGTTATCCAATTCTTAAATTGTTTAAAATTTACGTTAGCAATAATTTTAAAGAATTTGAACAATTATTTTAGTGACATAAGTTTTAGATTGCTAAAACTTTTATGGGTTGAGTTGTGTGTTATTTAAGTGTTAGGTTTTCTAAACTATTGAGTACTAGTTGTGTGATTTATGTACACATTAATTAATGTCCTTAGTGCGGGTATTTCAATTACGATTAAATAAGGACATGTTTTATTACAATACCGCATAGACTTAGCGTACAAAACTGCGCATCTGAATTAATTGCGTAGTTCACATTGAACTGCAGAAAATCGTTCAACTACTACATACTTACTAGGCTATTGCGGTTACAGAAGTTATGAATTTTGAAAATGTTTAATATTTAGTAGAACCATTCTTTAATGTATTTAACATATTTGAAAAGGATTTGGCAGGAATTCTGTGCAATAATTAAGATTCATATGGAGTCGAGATAGAAGTATTAATGAAACGAACAGAAATTAAAGTAAACCTGATAACACCGTTCTGAATTTACAACTAATTTTTATTGTATCATTATTACATGTTGCTGGAATACATGTGGTTGTGAGTCTGGTTAAAAAGTTGAAGTAATTCATAATACGCATTTACCTTGAGGGTGTCGAATTCGTTGTACTGCACTGGGCTCGTCTGGAGGGTTTTACTTGACATTCATCTGACGAACTCAATTCAACGAATCGACACACCGAAGACAATGACTTTGAAAATTGCAGGAGGGAATTTGCAAAATATTTTGAAAAGTTGAAAAGTTATTCAAATCCGGGAAAATCGACAAACGCGGCTACGGAGAAACTTGAATTTAATTTTCGCTACTCCGTATTTGCAATTTTCACTTTCTAGGGATCGCAAAATTCTAAATAAGTATGTGGTGAATGGTGCATTGTGCAAAACAACATTGCAAAGTGAAAAGTCATTACGAAATAAGCCATTCAGTCATTTTGCTCAATTTCCTTCACTCTCGGCTGTCGTGTCTGTATGGGCTTTGATGCGGTGATGATTCATTCAAGAAGAAACAAAATAATACAGTACATAATTCTTGCAATCAGCAAGCCCTCATTTATGAACATTACAGCGCCTTGCCTGGGCCGAGGTCTTGTAAAATCGACGTCACACCTGCGAAGGACAGCACATTTGGGAGAGTATAATATATTAATAAATTTCACATTAATTAATTAAACTTGGACAGGCGGACATCCGACGAAAAACTATATATTTGTATGTATACTGTGTGTACACTTTATGGGTAGCCAGAACAGTCGATATTAATGTTGTAGGGAATATGCACATTTCGGCCATTTGTACTGTAAACCGTCTTGACCAAAGTTGATATCCAGTAGGTCAATTTCGTTACTTTTCATTTTGTATTTTTTGTCAATCCAACTTTCGCCACTTTTGATTAAATTTTCAAGGCTCATTACACATTCAAGTGGTATATGTGTATCATTGTAGTAGCCCAACTATTGTAACAGTTAAGCCTAATTTAACTGTCAAATAGAATTAAGAAAATCGGACAATACACACAAATACCGAGAATACAATAAAATTGACAACTTACACTTGGCCTGGGAATTGTATACAATGTCTACAACATACACAATTTGACCTTGGTGCGGTACGGCAGACATTTCTTTAGTTTTGAGGCAAACCAGCCCTCCGTCACTCAAAACTGTCAAAAGACAGACTGACAAGCAGAAAGAGTATTAAAATATTCTAGAACTCAGAAGAAATTAATGAATTTCAACTGTACAGACTTCACATTATGATTTGCCTTTTGTTGAGACAAAAAGAAACGAACCAGAAAAAAGTTGAGCCTTTCATTTAGGCGTAGCTCCCATTACCGCCAAGACGAAAGAAACTACTTCCTTTTCTTTAATATCGACCGAACTGTCCCAGATCCAAATCATAAGAGATTAGTATTTTGTCACCCAATAATCCGTAGCTGTCCAACACATCACTACACGTTGGACGGTGTTGTAATTCTTTCTACAGTATAGTCGCAAAAATATTGCGTCGTTTTTTTTTCTTTTCCAAGCTTTGTCTTTCATCAATTCCCTCTGTATTTTTCGTTGCACTCCTTTTTGATCGGCAACCACCTTTGTGAAAGCTATCTAATTTACTATATGGAAGAAGACAAGAAAATGGTTGACATGTCCGACATATAAGATTAATATTGAATGACAGGACACGGAGTTAAATACAGCGTCCGTTACTCAGTTCAGTACTCCCACTAAGCCGTGTATGGTGTAGTGTGATTTTCTATTTTTTTGAGGTGGAAGCGATCAATTTTTTAAAATTTTACTTAAGCCTCGTCCCCGCTCTGAGGAGATTCACACTTTAATTCATCAAGTAATATGTAGAATGTTCGTATAATAAAGAATCTGGTAATTTTACATAGGTCACTGAGTTGAATTTTTTACAACGCACAATTTATCCTAAATTGATACCGCAGATATTAATTAATTCCTCACATTAAGTTATTTACCCACACATCAAAGTTTCCAAGCTAAAAAAGCAAAACTTGCCTTAGGCGACCGAGTTCTGGCAGCATCGAACCAGGTCCCAATGTCACGGGAACATGTTAGCTTTCCTTCTTACAAATGAATCCACCGTACTATTTGCACGGAGAAAGTACGCCCAGTATTCCTAACTTTTTACGTTTCACTACCAGTCATTTCATATCGAATTTGCGACTAAAAACTTTCCAAGCAACTGGGACGTTGCTATTTCGTAATTGCATAAAGGCGCCCTAGTGTAATAATTTTTTCTATAGACTTAATAAGTCTATTGGAGTATAGTTCACAAATAGAAATACTCACATCCTATGCCTTCGGCGGGTTCGGCATAGCACCTGCTTCTGAGTAGTTCTATCGGCCAAACGGTTGGACCATTAAGCGTTTCGGGGTACGGGCTCTACAAAAGTTGTCCAATAGGTCGTTCCTACATGTAAAAAGTTAAGCAAAATACGACGGCCTACTTTTAGCCAATGAATCTGCGGTGTTCATTACGAAACCTGCATTGCTTTTCTCTAAAAGGATGTGTACTAATTTAATACACTTTAATCACAAGCTTTAATATTGAGTGTGTACTTGACTTTTAAACAGAATCCTGGTATGATTGCTCATAAGCTCTTACATCGTTCTTCACTCTCTAACCCATTCGCTGAATCTAAAAAATGTGAGAAATGTTAAGAACTTCAGAAATTAACCAGAGAATATAAAAGATGTGTCTATGCAACAAAATTTACTTGACACCTTAAGGTTGGGACAAATATATACGTACAAGTGGGAAAATAATTCAATGCAGTAATTCGATTCGGTTACCCCAGACACTTTGAATTTCATTTATTAGTCAGTTTGTTGCGAAATCAATAACCTCAGCGTAAAACTCCGAAAATGTCATTCACTGATTCAACTTTGTCCTAAACAGACGTCTGAAAAGTGTTGTGAATTTTGAGAAAACGCTGAGTTTGAAAGAGATTTTTGAAAAGGTACATATACTATTTCTACATTACATTATAAAGTTGTAATCCATTGTAAAACCTAGCCTCTTTTCCTGAACATTGCGTGTCCGGGGTGCTTCCGTTGGTATCCGTCTATACTCGCGCTAATTAACATGTTTCTTTAGAATAATTGCAAGAATGGATAGAATGCGAAATAGTACAATGGAGTGGAAATGGGGATCTGAGATTTCTGAGAATACCGGAGATAAATCATCGGAATCGTGGACATCCTTGAGGGCCTATTTAGAAAATCTCCGAATGAGATACACAAATACAAATACAAATGGTGCTCCCACAGTAGAAGCGAATCAAAAATATGGGCCACCAAGGCCACCAGCAGCGGCAACCAAAGCCCTTAATGACATGATGTTGTCATATCAAGCTTCCCGGAAGCCTGGTCCAAACAACGGTACTGGACTGAAGCGACTGGAGAGAACCTCCAGTACCAATTTACACAAGTCAGGTAATAATTCCATTCCTATAAACTGAAAATCGTCCTACGTGAAAACTCTAGTATTTACGAACTTAATGAGATATAATCATGAAATGATCTTTTGAAATATAAAGTTTCGGCCACCCGGATTTCAATGGCTAAAGTCAATGCAATGGGAGAAGCGTTGAGATGGTCCTGCAGATCCAATGCCAAGTGGAGTAGGAATAAATATGGCGATACTCCGATCCCATTAGCTAAGGAGACTGGTACCCGAGGTTATGGCCGCAGGAAGATCGGCATGGCGAAGAGCAAAGCTAAAATAGCTCAATCAAAGTCTCGAGAGGTCTCGGGTATCAACCGACGGGGAATTGAACCCAAGACCTTCAGAAATCGGTTGAGGGGGAGGAAGCGGAAGACAATTGACGGAGAGAGATTTGTTGTAAATCCAACGCTGCAACCAACGGATTCTACTCTGCCGTCTCTTCGTGAATTATTAGAGGCTCACGAGAGAAAAGTTTCGAGACTATTGAAAGGAACTGAACAAAATTATCAGTATTTGAATCAGGAATACACCATGTTTTCATTCCCAGGAGTTAGTCAACCGCCGAATCCTGTCAAGAATGTCCGACCTAACCGGGACTCTCGACCACCGTGGTAATCATTTTGGTTCTAAAATTCTAGATTTTATTATTTACACATTAGAGATAAAACAGATATTATCATCTTGGCCGACCTAATCCCATTATTGTATTTCCTAAAAATTCTTAGGGATTCCAGTTACCAAACAGCTCGACCTCCGAAACCTGTACTTATGGAGCCTTGTTATAAAAGTTTTGAGAATTCCGGCAGCCTCGTCAGAACTGATTTGTTGCCAAACCAGATGGCTCCAACAGTTCCTAAGCCTGAAGTTCTGGACTTCTCTCGAGGTGAGACTCGACTTGGTGGAGGAGGGTTCAAGAACACACCAGAATCCTGGCTTTCTCCTTCGTGGGCATCTCCTTTACAAGCGACTCCGAACTCCTTACTGAAGGATAAACGTCTGGATATTCCTATTCCAACCAGTTATCAACGTCCTATTCCACTAAGGGAATGTTTGGAGACTGGACAAGGAGTTCCTCCATTTCTAGTTTCAAATGTCCATGAAAAATCTGGAGCAATTCCTCGAATTTATCCTCCTTGGACAGGTGTCGGAGTCGGCGTTGAGAAGCTCGGTTTGGCAGTTCCGCATCAGCCTGCAATCGGTCGTTCTCCAGGGTTCCAGGCCAAAAACGAGTTATCTGATCGGCCAAATCTAATTCACACCGGTGGAGGAACAAGTTTTTCACCACTGACATCTTTTCCTGCTAGTGGAAAAATCCCAGAGCGAATTAGCGAGAGTCCTCCTGCTTTTCACCCGGCCACTGAAGACACCAAGTCTCAAATCTATCGCAAGAAGGATTCAGCTCGTTCGACAGCAAAAAGCTCCGGCAGCGATAAGTTGTCGCTGGTGAAGAGAATTTCTCGGTCCACCTTTGCTTGGATTTCAAAGAAGTTCCCAGGATCTAAAAATTCTCCTGAGGAAAAGGATGTTCCGCTGACGAAGACAGCAGCAACATCACAGGAATTGACACCTTCAAGATAAAGAAGGAAAAGAATGACGGCCAAGGAAGCCATTGAAAATTCTGAAAGAATTCGTCTTGGCCTGCTACGACTTGAAGAGGATGAATATCCAAAATATGAAAGACCTAGAACCGGCAAATTGCCGAACAGAGTTCAAGCGGTTACGGACATGACTCGTGATGCCAGCGTTGTGGCCGTCGGTTGCTGTGACTCTGAATTTGACGTCATCCTTCCGCCTCCGAAGAAAATGAAAGCCTTCACGAGATTGTTTTCTACGCATAGAATCGGCAATACGTCTCTACCGCTACCGGTCAAAAATTTGGCATCCACCGAGTCCATCGCCAAGAAAGGATTCGTTGGACGGTTCTTGGATGGAATTAGAAATGTCCGGGGTCGACACAATCCTCGTGTCGTACCAATCTGATCTGATCAAACCCCTTACGACTCGGCTAACTTCTAACGGACATGACTATGGATTATGGATTGGACTTTGCCCGATTTAATTTATTATTATTATTATTCAATTTAGATTTTTTATGTGTTCAATTAGGTTTTTATTTTCCAAGTTTCATACATAACCTATGATTTGTGATGTGTTGAATAAAGTTAGGGTAATTAGGACACATATTATCGTTTGTTCGGTTGCACAATATTTATTTACATTCTTCCAGGGCAGCCTTTGATATTCTTTTGGCATTTAAAATAATTTAGTACTGAAACAATCTGAAATTCTCTAAGATAAAATCAAGGAACCATTCGTCAAATTCATGACGGTTATTGTCAAGTTACTTGTTGTTGACTTGCCAGTGCGGAAGTTTTTATCAGTACGGTCGAAGATTAATTTATTTTTTTTGCTAATATAGCAGTAGCAGTAGTACGAAGGTAATAGAAATATTTTAAGTCAACCATCGTATCATGTCTACTCGAGGGATCTGACCCTGACGACTACGCTTCAGCGAACTGCCATTCATATTCCTATTGCCTGGTTTATATATTGTAGGAATAATTTTTCCCACATTTTTCAATCGTGCATTGAACCTGGTATAGCCAGAACCGCTGTTGCAAATACACGATACGATGTCACAGTTTCTCAAACCGTTTCTCCAAGGATTGAGATATCATGGCCACAAGTCTTAACCAATCTTTGGAAAGTGGGTCAAACCCCGGAGACCACGTTAAATTCAAATCCTCTTCTGTAATGCCGACTTTGATCTTCCTTTGAATTTGTCATCATTGTTCGACAACATTGATGCTGAATGACTCATTCATTTACGATTAGTTATTCTTAGGTCACATCAACAGTAAATGAATTCAAACTAGGAAAAAATTTCGCCAATTTGTTTTTGCCAATTTAAATGCATCAATCTCTATCAAGCAGTTCGGATTGTTCCCCCTGCGATTTGAATTGCACAAAGGGCCTGGCCTATTGAGGGTTTAAATCAAATCGTCAAGGCTTTATATTCTTCAATGACATTCTCAATTGTGTCAAACGCTAGCGCAATTCTGACTGCACATTGTCTGTGAACATGTTGATAAGGCATAATGTGTATTCAAATTAATATGAAACTCTTAATTAAGTGGGACATCAAAGACCTCTAGAGTTCAATCTGACATCTGCCTAAAGTCAATTTTAAATGCAATCTCGAGTGGCAGATTCTACGAATTAAGTCATCAAACATACTTTGTGAATCGTCCTGATTTTCCTGTTCAAATACTGACAGGGTTATACAGAGAATTCAGGACTCCAGCCTCTTAAACCGAATTAATCCAATTATATGTTTCCTTCATAACGCTTGCATGCATTTTAGTCAACGTAACCTGGTCACAAAGAAAGCTTCAAAGGATCTTCACGAAACGTATTAAATTTAATAATGCAGGACAGTAAAAATACATAGAATGATTTGCGAGAGATATTGTTTCAAAAAATTATGTCTATGATGATTTATTTAGGTGTCCTAAAAAGTATGAATGAATGAATGCTGACCTCCGACATGTCAGACACACGACCTTGTCTCTGAAGTTCTCATCTATTGTTTGTTATAATTACTGTATTACATGACTATAAATTCAAATCCGGTTTAATAATTATTTTTACGCAACGTAGTGCGTGTGAGCATAAATGAAATGCACGCACTTGAATATACATAAGCATTATTAGAATAAATGAGTAGCTGCTTATTCAATAGAAGCTAGTAAGCTACTAAAAAAAACAATTAAACTCTCTTAATTACATACATACAAAGTATTCGTGAATTGAAATTGAAAGACCTTGAAGCATTTGTTTTTGTTGCAATTAAATCAAACCCATTACAAGCTGAAGTATGGCGTGACTTAACGTGTGTATGTGAATAGTACGATAGAATTAAAAAAAATATTGAGTCCAAAAATAGGATAAAAAGAATACATGATTCATGAGGGTAATTAACTATGATTTTGCTCACTATCTATTTATACGTGAGAACGGATGATGATGATGTGCCGATATTGGAAACTCTTTATTCGTTGTAAATTTAGTTCCTCCTTTGCCTATTAAACTACTAATGTATGCTTCTTTGAGTAATTAAGTTTAAAACACGGTGTATCACACTTTGAACTTAAATTGACTTGAATATCTTGTGTATGGAGTGTTAATGGTTCAGAGTCACGAACGAAGCTCAAAATAAACCATAGGTTCAATATTTGTGTTATGCTTTGTTCCGTGTTGCCTTGTTTGTGTTACGGACACTTCCAGCAATCAAGAAATTTGTGCTCGGACTACTTGGCTGATGTATTAGATGCAATATATGTAATGGATGAAATGTATTTGAAGTGCCCTCTTTTAACAAGAATTCGGAGGTATAACATAGTCATAGTCATAGTCATAGTCAAACACTTAAGGATTATTTTTAGAATGGATTACATCTGGAGGTACCCCTAGTGCTTCCAACAGGAAAAAGTTTTACTTTTTAGATACCTCGTGAATGAAATTACACCTTCCACTTGAAATTCAAAAATTGTCGTAAAGCACACATTACTTTTGGATTGACAGAATGCGATACATGTTATTATGGATTTTCAGGACAGTTTATGAAATTGCAGATTGGATAGATTGCCCGTAACATTATGTGCATAATATTACATATTATGAGGTTTCTTGTCTTACCTTACTGAGTTCAAAATAGACTTGTAAAAATGTAATCGCCACTTCGTTGAATTGTCAAACATGAATGCTTCCAAAATAGTAAATAGTTACAAGACACGCGAAGTGAATCCTAAACCCTAACCAGAAGAAAAATGTCCTCTCTATAAATAGAACGCATTTGATACACTTAGTGGCGACTCTGGCGACTCCATATGGTAGAAATTGTCCGCAAATCATCTGCAATGAATCCTGCAAATTTTCTGCAAATTAGTTAATGTTTTATGACAAAAGTTGTTGCGGGCATTTGCAAACGACTGCTGTTATAATGTGATTGCTTCTGCAAATTTTGGCACTAATTGGAGAAGAATTGAAGGTCATGAGCTGCCATTTGTAATCACCACTTCAGGGTTTTACCGTGCAATACCACCTCAAATTTTGAAAAGCTTGAGCTCTAAACTTGGCTTCATTGTCTCCTACACTTTCGTAATCACGGCAAATCCTTACATACTTACATTAATTACTTTTGATAAACGGAATCCGAATTGGTTGGACGATTTGGAAAATATATTTCACAGGGGACGACACGAATTAGACATACCCTGCATGTTAAAACGTAGAATTATCTAGATTATTTCCAAACAATCTGACACTTTCTTGTGCCATTGAACCATAAAATGCTAGTCATTTGCTTTTCTAGATCAACCATTTAGTTTGCTTTGGTAGCAAATTGGACGAATCAATTCCGATTCAATCTTCATACAAACAAAATTCTTCCACGTGCGGATTTATCTCTTCACATGACCGCCTGTCAACATAAAATTCAAATTCACTTTATGGGACTTACAACACTTTCAACTTCTGATCATGATGACCCATTGACACTTCATAATACCAGACAAATGACAACCACTTTTTGCCTCCATAGATTTTACGAGGTTATTTTTTTGTCACTTCTCTATAAAAGGTTATTTTTTTTTGCATTATGTATGTCTTCTCTCCAGTTTTAGACGTCAGAGTTCAATTCGTCTCAGCGTTGATTCGCATATTCATGAGTGCATGTGAGCTGGAAGTGCTGGCTGGTGAGTCAGTTAATTAATGCATAGTCAACCACAATCATAATTCCTCACCTACAAATCCCCACCTCATAAATATGTAGTGACTATTTTGCATTCGTAATTCAAATGGCTACGGATGGAGTCAAAAAACTTGAAAACAGAAATCCTTTCAACTTTTCGCGATGCATCAAATTATGCAAGCGTTTTACTCGCCACATCTCAAAATTGCTTTCACCTTTATATTTCTTACCAGAAATCATTAACACAACAAGTTCTATAACGTAGCAACTTTGAACCCATTTTTTCTAAAATGACTTTGCGGATTATTTATCATTATTATTCAAATATTACCTTTATTCCGCAAGGTTCAAGCAAATATGTACATCTAAAATGAAATCGTAATAGTCGTGGACAAGGACAGAAATCCACTTTAGCAGGCAGCTACACTACTAAGTTTCTAAGAATCGACATTTATTTGTTTAAATACCCATCACAATTACCTTGTTCATTCGATATAATCGTTCCAGTTTATCATTCGATTCCCCGTAGGATTGACCGGGACAGGGCCCTACGTTTTTCAGTTAGAATTCGATGATTTGAATGTTCAGATTATCAGTTTCAGAAGTATTTCCGCCAACATTGTTTTCTAAATTAAAATAGACATTAGAAACAAAAGTCATCAAATATTAGGTCAGTCTGAATTGTCAGGATGTTTTAGTACAGGAATTAGATTTTTCTGATCGGAACGACGAGACCTTGAATTGATTTCAAATTCTTGGACGCGTCAAACTTTGGAATTTAAAAAAAACTCATTTTGGAGCATGAAAATACCGACCGTACAGCCTGAACCAAAATTTAATGCTTTTGCCCAAAACTCCTGTCGTAATATGAAATGACCCTCGCAAATACAAAATATTAGCAGTTTATAAGACTTGTGCCAACTTTGAAACTCTGCCTGGTGTAATCAGATTTTTGAATAAAAACGGTTTGTTCGTAGGTTAGGGAGACTAGTATTTTCAGAATTTGTTGTGAAATCACGCATTGAAACAGCGGATTCTTAATCAAGCTATTCTATGTAGTAGCAATAAATATGATCAGTTCGAACAAAAACTAAACAAAGTTCTACGGATTTCAAATCAAATACAACAAAAGTTAATTGGAAATTAACCTTGCATTTCATATTTTTAAACATTTGAACAAAAAAATAAGTACATTGAGCACTCTAGTCTTTTGTGATTTAGGAATATTTTAGATTGAAACTAAAGTTAGAATCTCTGCTATTTAGTAATTTAAACTCTTCCGTCTAAATTAGTTTCGACACGAACTGGTGAGAAACGTCGATGTCACGTATTAGTAATTCCAGCTCTTTACGTCCACATTCTATTGGATCATTGTATGGATGAGTTCTGTCAATTAAAGTTTTAATCGTACATTTTTTGAAACTATAGAGTGGTTCCTCCAATTACGTAGTCAAGGTCAGACCCACATCTCACTCATCGTCAGTATGTATTGTCAAATGAATAGTGATTAGACCTTCACACGCAACTACAATTTGCACTTCCCACATTATAATGTCATGTTTGCAGGATTTCTCACATCTAATCTCATCCGTTCCATTTCGTTTACAATGACAAATTCCGAACCAATTTATAGTTCTTTTATCGAAACGCTTTAGCTTTCTACTAATACATTGCATACAATATTTTCAGAAAATTACAGAATTAATTTGATTGGGTGGATGGGATTAATTAAAAACTGTGTTATAGCCTGAGGAGTGCGCTTTTTCAGAGAATTTAACGTGACATCAATACACTTATGGATTGTGTAAAATTGAAGCTTGTTGTGTTCAGGACATTTACTCTAAAGTCAAATTAGGCCAGCTAACTATTAATCTGAAGACGCTTAGCGCAGCTCACTTCAGAAACTGAATTTGCTAGATTCACCAGCGCAGCGCGTTGGATTGAGTGCACAAAAAGTATATCTTACTTCCTTCTGACAGCCAATGGTTCGTAATAGGTCTATGAAGTGTTATGAGAAACTGTGTATTGTATTTCTAACAAAAGCGTGCCGCTAATTAGGATTTGAAGGAAAAATCGTAGCAAATTGTGAATGGAGGTATTTCGATTTATGAGCTCAGCCTTGCATTTTCTTTCTTGCTGAGCAATAAACATATCAACTCGTCAACGGTGTTTAAGAAATTGTATTGCATTATTTACACCATCCAATAAAATCTTGTAGAATCCACGCGTAACCAACACCATGATGGATTGCCACTCGTAATCTTGTTATTGCGACAGGTGTGAGATTTCTACACCTTCCGTGCTGTTCCGAGTTGTAAATCTCTACAAATGCATGTGAATGAGTCTTCTTTCCTTATACTGACTATGACATAGCACAGCACATGGCTTCTGTTGACAATGTCCAGCCTTACGTATGCCATGAAAAACAAAATTCTGAAATTAAGTTGTAAAATGGGAAATCAAAAATTGCACTTTATTTCAATTCCAAATTAAGTGGCAGTGTGTTTGTGGAGTAGCGTGGGATAGTGCAATGAGGCAATGGAAGTTCTCATAATTACAATTAAAATTAAACAATATATTCCTGGCACACATTAAACCACTCAACGAAACAACTTAAACCTGTATGCAAACTAACACCCATTTTGACATTCACACATAAATATCGAGTAATATGAAAACATGACAGCTGGAATTAGGGACTAATGTGAGAGATGTGTTTGGTTGTTGTTCACTTTTATTTGTTTGTTGATCAAAACACGGGATAATTTCTTACTTCGCAGGCTTATAATTTTGGATAGGTCAGAATAATTCTTATTCGGGTATATTCTTTCTAGATTTCCGTTTCGGCCAGGAAAGGTCACCCAAGTGAAAAGTCCAGTGAAAAAATGTCTTTCGAAGACGATCGTCATATCATGGCATCTGCCAAAGAGATCGAATCCGTAACAACAAACCGACAAGGACTGCCTGCGTGCCAAATGGAACATGAATTTAAGCTAAGATTAGTTACAGTTGGAATCTACGTAATTAGGCAGTGTTTCCATAATAAGACAATCAATTTGTTCACTCCGTGTTCTTGAATGCTTTGGATGACACTTAAATAAAGAAAGAAACAAACAAACAAACAAACATGTGCTTTGAGCATCGGAGCTTTATTGCCACCCAAACGATACAATTTTCTATCTGCATTAACAGATCACACGCCCTTAAAAAAATAACATTTCTTTGGTACCCGCATCTCCTGAACATATTCTACTCAGTTTGTCATCTCGGTAAACTTGAACCTCAAAAATCTAAACCCTGCAATCCTTACTAATCAGCCAGAATGATAAAAAAATAAATGTAAGGATGGGTGTTCACAAAAAAATAAGGGTTTCGGAGTTAAACCTTGGCGGAACTTGCCTGGAGGGTTTAATCCTACCACAAAACACGTGCAAAAAATTAATTCATGAATGTGGTCAAGTTCTCAGTCCACTAATCATGTTTTTGGTACTTCCATCACCCTCTCATCCAACTGAACAACGTTCAGCTGTCTCGTTCACGTCACTTTTTCTAGGGTAGCCCATATCTCTTCTCATATCGGCAAAAAGTGGTCAACAAGCATTGCTATTACTACTCCTACTAGAAAACAACCGAATCATCCGGACTATGTACAGGGTCGTGCATGAACTTTGACCCCATCCCTGCGGCCCAATGGTTTAGTTTAGTTTGGTTTGATCTGGTTTCTTTATTAACGTGATATTCAAAGCATGCAAACATGGAAGTATGCCAATTGATTACCTGAACATATTGTCTTAACAGTGTCGGGCAGTCGAACAAAACCTGGGATACGCATTTGGCACGGAGTCTTATGGAGGATATAGAGATAATTCGCTTTAATTTGCAATAATGGGCTTGAAATGACCTTCACAGGACGGATTTTTGAGCTACTTATGGACTAAAACAAACCCAAAATATTTTGTTAAATGCTATGCATGTCCCTGTACAATGTACCATATGATGCAAGTATTTTCAATTTATATAATATTTGTTTTATTATTTTAAGATTGTATTGGGATTGAAGTACGGACGAATAAAGGAAATTGTTTAATGATAATAATAATTGTAACATGTGTTACAGTAGTTCTAGTCTGAGGCGATATTGAAATGAATACGGTGATTCATCTTCCAAAATTTTGTGTTCTGTTTGGCTTCTCCTAATGTGATTTAAATAAAATCTATTTCGACTAAGAGACAATTGACAATTTGTATTATCGAAAATACAACGTAAAGAGTAGCAATAAGGGTATTTCCTATTGGTCCAATACGTCGTTTGTTCTCGCACTTAATTCTTCGATACAAGATCTGTAAATATTACACGGTAAAAGCGTTCATTTAGTTACCGTCCCCTACAAATGCTAAAGTAACTGCGTTTGGTGAGCCCGAAGATTTGACCTAAAGGAAACTGATACAAAAAGTTATGTCTCAAATATAAATAATCTTCTTAAATTCTCGATACATACATGTAAGATTCAAAAATGTCTAACAAGACTTTACCTAGACTTCAACATAAGAGATTGTATGCCTTTGGCACTTTCAATTTCTACTTGTACCAGTCTGACATCCAATACAATACAATACAGTTGCCCGAACCCTTTTCATTTGCACCCGAAAACCTAAGGGGAATTTTCACTTGTTCGTTGTAATACAAATTACAACCACAACTACAATATAATCATGACTAGGTCTATTAGCCCATTGGTTAACACAATCCATCCTCAGTGTTAACAGTAGTAGCGGTCTGCATTCATAATAATCGTAATGGTCCAACTCACGACTATGACGTCACAGTTTACAGGGTGGCAAAATAATAGCGTTCACGGGAAGAAAAATCGTCCAGTAAGCCAATTGCCAGAATTCCACACAATAAACGTTTTTAAGAAAACAACAGTCAATAACAATTGTCAGGCCATTGAGCTCATTCTTTCGTATTTATTTCTGTTTCGCACTGGTTGTCAGACCGCGCGTGTTTTGTGATCTTAATTTTGTCTTAAGTTCTGATTAATTGAAGAATTTCCTTCTTAGTGGAGTTTATTTTCTGTAAATTCTGACTTCATGTCAGAATGTGTCGTTTCTTTGGGTCACCCTGTACAATCAACAAGTAAAAGTACTTTAGTTTGTAGTTTTTATACTTATGTGTATACGAGTAATGTAATCTCGAATTTATAACAACAGTTCATTACATCGCAATATACATAGAAAAATGTTGGGGATGACGAAATATTATTATGTGGTAGAAAATAGTGGTGGCCGGCGGGTGGGATTTTGCTTTCATTTTTATGTTTGTTTGCTTCCACTACCTCGGTCCGTCATTATCATTCACATTCGTGGAAGTTAGTTAAGTTGGTTAAAAGTTTGGTAGTTAGTCGAGGTTTGAATCTGTCACCTCGCACATCATAGACCTAGTTTAGTTAAACTGACACTGACAGAGTGAAGGGTTAAATAAGATTTAATTCAAAGATTTGTTTTTTTTTCATTCGTGATGACCCTTCGGACTCATTGTTATTCCCGACACTTCGTGACGATTTTTCTTAAGAACATAGACACTGACACAGATCATCCCGTCCCAGCAGCGGCAGCATCCGTCAATTGCATTTGCATTACAACATAGCATAGCATCCTGAATAATTAATAATTAAAACTCATTAATTTTCATTAAAATATATTAAGAGCAGTGCAATTATGTAAATAAATATTGCTGCACATGCATGTGAATTGAATGCATTGTCGTTGGCTGAAATTTTGCATGAGCGTAGTTCCTAGTGCGTGTTGCTGAGTGTGCAAAATAAGTGCAATCTTGAAATACGAGGATAAAACGTTATCCTGAAGGCCAGGCTAAATTTTGTTGAACTTGACACGTGACTGACCCGGATTAATTTTTAACCCAAATTAATTGTGCACCCTATAAAATGCCCACAAAAATGGGTGACATAGAAAAAGGTTTATCTGAAAATAGTAGCCCCTCTGGTGCTCGACGTACAATTTGGGACCCAGTGACTGCTGGAAGAGCAGGAAACGGAAAGGCGATTGAACCTGAATCAATTCAACTTTTGGAGTCACCAGAAAATGGGAAACCAAATTCAAGTCGACTTAAGCCAGTGATTGTGGAAGCAAAACCTGGAAATTATCGGTCTGCCCCGGTAACAAGTCCAAGCACAAATTCAACTTCTCTTACTGGGCGAGGTGCAAATTTTGCAAATACAAAAGTTCCTAGGGCGAGGTCACCACTGGCGGCTCCACCAAGTCCAATAAGTCCGACGACGGATCTTGTCAATCATGATGATATGGTTTTGTCACCAAATGAGTCTACGACTAGGTCAACATTTCTCAGGCATTTACCTTTCAATGGAATGGCATTCATTTATGGGAACACTCTGACCAGTGTGGATGGGTCAAAACTAAAGAATAAAATAAGTAGTAAATTCGGAAGGATGAGGAGGCGGGTGGTTTACAAGAATGGAGAATGTAATTTACATCACACAAAGATATCCAAAAGGAATCGAAGATTTATGCAAGACATTTTTACAACCATGGTGGATATTCAATGGAGATTCACACTCAGTATATTTGTTCTAAGTTTTCTTCTAAGTTGGCTTGCATTTGCAATGGTTTGGTGGCTCATATGCTTTACACACGGTGATTTACAACCGGAAAATCAGCCAGGGGGTTCAGAGAGTGAAGGTAATTTTAACAACGCATAATAAGAAGAACAATAGAACGGTTTCCTGTAGGTACAATTTCTTCAGGTATTGTAGAGCATCTCCTGGTATACATAATCATTTATACCGTAAGATATCTTTAAGTGGTTACAAAATGAATACAGTCCAACATATTTTATATTTTCCTGTGATTGTGTCTCCTGCTCGCAATGAGTCTCCGCAAATACTCCAAGACAAATTCCTTATTAGAAATTATACTCTTTAAATGACATCGACTGATTCACGTAAGGTCCCGCAAGGTTACATTTATTTTAAAGGACGAGATGAACTGCAATTTTACATAGGTAGCCGGGTCTAAATGTTGACAACAGCGTGAGCTGATATTCTTGATCGCAACAAAAGAAATTAACTAACTAAGGAAAGGTACTCCGAGTAGTACGATACGAACCGGAGAGAAGCTTTTTTCGTGTAAGGACATTCGATCCCGATTACCTTAGAATCAATATTTAATATCATGCCAAAATGCTGTTTATCTTATCGGTGTGCGTATTGCCCTCGAAAATCGTCAAACATAATTTATTATATGAAATCGTTTCTTAAAAAAATTATTACACAATTATTTTACAGCGTGAACGTTGTAGAAGAAATGAAACGATTCATGTATTTTAAGCACTTGTTACCACGATTGATAAATTATCACAAGTAAAACTCATAAAAATTACAGATAATATTTTAATAAGTTTATTGAATCGGCAGTTCATCGCAACATAATTATGTACAGCAGAGCAGCTTACATTAAAAGTGGAGATCAGGACAGACAAACAAACAATTTTCACCGATTGTTTTAAAGCGGTTTTTTTGCACCAGTTTTTTTTCTACTACTGAGGGTACCTTCTCTAGCCCAGGTGTAAGGATGATGTTTAAAAAAAATTAAAGTTATATTTAGGCCTAATACGATCGGCTCAAATTAGCGTGAAGTCGTAAGTCATTTGCGGCTCTTTCCATATTGACGTGTTGATTAATTAGATCCTTCGGTTTAATCATTTACCGGTTGAACTTACCTTAGCACAATTTGATAACCTTTATCTTTGCGATAGTCTCTAATTGTCACTTCACATTACGCTCTGTCAGCCTCGGTCAACAATTCGTATTTAGTATTTAATGATAATTATTTCTGTCAATAGATTGGAAGCCATGCGTTGGAAACTTCTTTGGATTCACGTCAGCCTTCCTTTTTAGCATTGAGACTCAACATACGATTGGTTACGGTTCACGGTGGGTAACAAGTACAGAATTTAACTTATCATGTTCATGTTCTTAAAATCTAATTGTAACTTCTTTTCGACCTTGAAATTAGCACTAGCCATTAGTACTATTAAATATTGCCATGTGTAGAAGTGGTCTAAAGACTAGTTCGAACTTTCTATTATTATGAAACAGGCAGTAGCCACATTCGTATTTTCTATTTTTGCAAGCTTTTGAGAAACAAATGCAAAGGGGATCTTACCTTTAAATTTTGGCTCAGGAAATTCAATTTTCACAGCAAAATGTTATCTCGATTTACGAGAAACGGATGCGAGAACGCCCTAACCTAAATGTAGATATTCGGACACACTTCATACTCTTATTTTATTTATAAAGCAATTTTGGACACTTGTGAATTATGATCTTTGCATGAGATCTGTCCGTTACCTTGTTTACAACATTTATAGAAAGATTTAAGTGCTCATTTAGCAGTTGACCGCATCGACATCACTAGAATTAGACTTTGTAAATCAAGCATCATGATGAAGGAATCCGATAAAAGAAATCGATCTTCTAGTGATATACACAAAAGTGAGACAATATTCTTAAAATATCGAAGAGACCCAAGTATTTACGTGATACAATCTCAACTCCTCACGTAAACTCACATTTTGTAAACGTGACGCAAACGAGAAAGCCGATTTTCAATTTCAAATGAAGTTGAATTATGTATAAGGATTAAAATAGATGAGAATTGACTGAATTTGTCGATGCATGTCCCATATGCAAACCAATAAAAATGTAAAACTATTTGTTTTTCTGAAAACTAGTATTCCGTATTTGTCTCCGGGTGACTCTGACCCGGAGACACTACAAAATTCCTCTTGTTTAGTTTCCCGAATCATATACCCTAGGAAATGTACGTCTCACTTTTCTCAGGACTCCCGAATAACTGCAGGGGTGGCATATAAGTTTATTACCCACTCTATATTAATTCACTATCGTTTGTCGAACTTTGAGGTTACGTTTGTCTACTACAGGGTGTCCCAAATGAATGTTGCGGGTTTAAAAATTTCACGGGTTTCAAAATATGGATTAGATTTAAAAAATTAAAAAAATTGTTATTGTCGAAAGGACTTAGAAATTATGATATTTCATGATTAGTGAAAAGTATTCTCAATATAACAGCAATTTTTATTTTTACAGTTCAGGAGCCTACAACGTTATTATCATACGACATTTCGAAGGTGTCAAATCTCTAAATTTTAAAAAAATCTTGAAATTTTGTACTTTGAAAAACAAAATTTTAAAAATGAGATATTGGAAATATTTGACAAAAAATATTGACGAACACTGGAATTCAGTTCCAAACATTCTAAACGTCGTACGCTAATAACCTTGTAGTAAGGCTCCGGGAGTGTAAAAATAACAATGGTCGTTACAGCGTGATTACCGTTCACTAATCGAGAATTGTCAAAACTGTAAAAAAAAACAAGTCCTTTCAAAATTTCAATAACAATTTTCTCGTTGAAAATTTAATCTATATTTTGGAAGCTGTGAAGTTTTGAAATCCGCAAGATTCATTTGCGACACCCTGAACAATTTTTATATTTTATCTATGTATTTTTTATCATGGTTTTGATTCCACTTTTATAGGTATACGACGGAAGAATGTCCACACGCTGTATTCGTGATGTGTGTTCAAAGTATATTAGGAGTCATGATTCAGGTGAGCAATTCCATACTCAAACAAATTCCGTTTTCTAAAACCCTGATCGCCACAAACTAATATCCAGAGTCTTAGCGTTCTGAACACCAGTATGGCGTTTTCGCAGACGATTTAACATCAAATTTCTCGGTTCCCTGAATGAAATTTAGGAGCAAGCACCTCGTCAGGCATATTTAATACTTGAACCTCACCAAAGTACAGTATATTAATCTGCCTACGAAACCATTTAAGTTGTGACCAGGAATTATCTAATTCTCATCATTTCCACTTGACCTGCTGTTTATGTGTGAAACTGGCTTCTTGTTAGCTTGAACCAAACATTTGATATGCCCGTATAACCAACGTAAAATCGACTGATATTAAACAATAATGGCACGAACTACTCAAAACTCGTCTCTTCGTGTTCGCACAATGTAAAATGAACAACTTGATTTTTTATGTTGGGTTATGCTCGGCCAAAGTACGCACGTCATGCTAATGTTGTTTTGGTCTTTAAGCCTGCATTTCTTCCAATGGATTGGCTGCTTCTCACACTGTCAGGTATAGAACTACGAATTAATCAAGACTATCGAGTGCTTTTCCCAATACTATGTACAAGTTCGAATCTCGAGTTGAAGTGTTTATTCGCACTTAAGATTAGCTGAATTCTCCCTTGGAATTTGAACACCTGCTGCTAATCAGGAGCAATAAAAGTGAAACCTGTTCGAGAGACCACCTAGCCGACAAGTCTCCCAATGTTATCGTGTAACCCTATGACATCGAATTCTGATTCGATGACGTAAGAGGATACGCGGAACTGTTGTCAAAAGCGACAAAAAAAATTCTCCCGGATATATCGTCTAAAGTACGATTCCACTATGATACGAATAGGACCGGAACACCCCTCTAGAAAAGTGAAAGGAATAAGATGCTTTCATGTGTATGATCCCAGATACGTTCCAGTTGTAATTCACTGCTGGCAAGTTTAAAATTTCGAAACATTGTGAATAGATTGTGTTGCCAGAATTTTACGAGAAATCCGAATATGCAAGTTTTAGCTGGACCATCCTGACAAAAGTTGTAAGGTCCGGAACGTTCATGGGATCTCACACATGAATGCATTTTAGTTCAAAATTATTTGCGGAGGTGTTCATGTCCTATTCTGATACACCGTACATTTTTGATTCCACCGTAGTATTAACTGGCAAATTGGGTGACCCCAATATATGTTGTCTAACCCCGGAGAACTGCAAATTTGACAAACCTAAGGTAATTTCCCAAAAATTGATGGGTTTTCATGGGTTTGCCCCCATGCCGAAATCTGACATCGTTCCCTGACAACCTACACCAAAATTTTGCACCTGACATGTGGCCTCCTGTCTGAAACTCGTGTGTCTTCCTCTCATACGCGATGTCTTGTCACGTTACTAAATAGTCGCAACCGCAGAGCCATACGGGCAGAGTTTTATCGTCCTAACGTCGACGCTTCGACTCTATAAGATATTTTTTTATATAATTTGCTTGTGATTTCGTACATTATTAAACAAATAATTTTGTCGTATCGGAAAGTGATTGAATATTGCAGTAATCTCTGAGGTTTCTCTGTAGAAACAAATTTCTATATGAACAAACTGATTGTTCCGCGGAGAACTTTAGCATCTGTCTGAATCTATCATGTAGGGTGGTTCAATTTAAATGCAATTACACTCAAAAACTACCTATTTAATAAGCAACACCAATTGAATGTTAAAATTCGAGTAGAATCGGCTTTAGAGAGCTGTGCTGGCTGACCGAAATGTCGGGTCAATATTTTGACAGCATCGTAGAGTTGGTTTTCGGTGCAGAACCAGTTCGCCTGAATTGAATTTAGCACTCATGCGGCATTGAAAAACCAATTTGTGTAATAAATAATATTGTCAAATTTTAATTTACAGGCCGCTATGGTGGGTATCGTTTTCGCCAAAATGTCTCGACCGAAGAAAAGAACTCAAACTCTCATGTTCAGTCGATACGGAGCAATATGTCAGCGAGACGGTAAGATTACAATAAAAGCAATACTTAATACAAAATATATCTTGTAAAAATAATGTCGTCCTGATCTGTATCTGGAGGAAGCAGGATTCGTGGAAAGGGGAATAGGTTTATGCATTCTAACGCGTAAGTCGCTACAATTTCTTTGTCAGCAAGAGAAAGTTTTCCATCATAATTATTTTTGCGTTGAAGCATTGTGTTAATAATGTCGTAATGCAGTCCAGGTGATCTGTCAACCATCTTTTTATTAATGGCTAAAGTCTGAAAATAAATTAAGAAAAAGGTTAAATCGTGAAATTCTATCCCTACACCCGGTTGAGGTAATACACATAATACATGAATTAAAACTGACCCTCCAGAACAGAGACCAATAGCTAGCGTTTTCAAAGTTAACCCTTGTCAAACCTTCTTTAAAAGTGAACACATAAATTAAAATACGACGATAACGTGATTAATGAAGAATATAGTATTGCTTATAGTCAAAAAAATATTGCAATAACGTAATTTATTTACAGCGTGGTAACAAATGTACCCCTCCGTCATCATTCTCACAACTTGTGAAGAACCGTTGCTACGTATTGAAATACACGATAAAATGCTCTCCGTTGTGCCGCAGCAAATGTGAACTGTGCTTAATTTCTTGTTCTTTAATATTTCTATCATTTCTTCCAGTCCAGGATTTTCGGCCTCAGGCTTGTACAAAAAATATGTATGCCCGTAATACGGTAGTAGAGAGGAGGGACTAGGGGGAGACCCCATTTTCGCAATATTGCAAAAATCGATCCTCCCCCCAGTCCCTCCCGGTTTTTGCACATGCAAAAAATTCGCGAATTCGCGAAAATGCACGAAAACTATGATGACGCTAAGGAAGGGTATCAGGATGACGCTAAAGATTGGCGCTAAGGAGAGGTAACAGGGTAGCGCTAAGAGGGGCTAGGAAGGACGATGACGATGCTAATAC